>CAWUDS030001983.1:0-275724 GCA_963859935.3 Lathyrus sativus
CCTCGTCGTCAGTCGTCGACATCCAGTCGATAAAAACATCTAGCCTCGCTGTCAGTCTTCAATATCAATTAAAAACATCTGACCTCGCCGTCAGTCATCGACATCCAGCCGATACAAACATCTGAACTCGCTGTCAGTCATCCACATCACGTGAAAGCATCTGACATCGTTGTCCGTCATCGACACTCAGTCGTAAAAAACATATGACCTTGCGGTCAGTCTTCAATTATCAAGTAAAATCAAATGACCTCACCGTCAGCCATCAACATCACGTCGATAAAAGAATCTGACCTCGTTGTTAGTCATCGACATCAGGTCAGTAAAAACATCTGACCTCGCCGTCAGTCATCGACATCACGTCGGTAAAATCATCTGACCTCGCCGTTAGTCCTCGACATCACGTCGGTAAAGTCATCTGACCAGGCCGTCCGTCCTCGACATCGAGTCGGTAAAAACATCTGGCCTCGCTGTCAGTCTTCAATATCAATTAAAAACATCTGACCTCGCCGTCAGTCATCGAAATCACGTCGGTAAAATCATCTGACCTCACCGTCAGTCCTCGACATCACGTCGGTAAAATCATCCGACCACGCCGTCAGTCCTCGACATCAAGTCGATAAAAACATATGGCCTCGCAGCCAGTCTTCAATATAAATTAAAAACATCTAACCTCGCCGTCAGTCATCGACATCCAGCTGGTACAAACATCTGACCTCGCTGTCAGTCATCGACACTCAGTCGGTAAAAACATCTGACCTCGCTGTCTGTCTTCAATTATCAAGTAAAATCATCTGACCTCACCATCTGCCATCAACATCACGTTGGTAAAAGAATCTGACCTCGTTGTCAGTCATCGACATCAAGTCAGTAAAAACATCTGACCTCGCCGTCAGTCATCGACATCAAGTCGGTAAAATCATCTGACCTCAACGTCAGTCCTCAACATCACGTCGGTAAAATCATCCGACCGCGCCGTCAGTCCTCGACATCAAGTCGGTAAAAACATATGGCCTCGCCGTCAGTCTTCAATATCATTTAAAAACATCTGACCTCGCTGTCAGTCATCGACATCCAGCCGGTAAAAACATTTGACCTCGCCGTCAGTCGTCGACATCACGTCGGTAAAAACATCTGACCCCGCCGTCAGTCATCAACATCACGTTGGTAAAATCATCTGACCTCGCCGTCAGTCCTCGACATCATGTCGGTAAAAACATCTGACCTTGCTGTCAGTCATCGACATCACGTGAAAGCAGCAGAACTCGCCGTCAGTCATCGACACTCAGTCGGTAAAAACATCTGACCTCGCCAACAGACTTCAATTATCAAGTAAAATCATCTGACCTCGCCGTCAGTCATTAATATCCAGTCGGTAAAAATATATGACCTCGCAGTCAGTCATTAACATCACGTCGGTAAAATCATCTGACCTCGCCGTCATTCCTCGACATCAAGTCGGTAAAAACATTTGAACTCTCCATCAGTCTTTAATATCAAGTAAAAACATCTGACCTCGCCGTCAGTCATCGACATTCAGTTGATAAAAACATCTAGCCTCGCCGTCAGTCTTCAATATCAATTAAAAACATCTGACCTCGCCGTCAGTCATTAATATCCAGCCGGTACAAACATCTGACCTCGCCGTCAGTCATCAACATCACGTGAAAGCATCTGACCTCGCTGTCAGTCATCGACACTCAGTCGATAAAAACATCTGACCTCGCCGTCAGTCTTCAATTATAGAGTAAAATCATACGACCTCACCGTCAGCCATCAACATCACGCCGGTAAAAGAATCTGACCTCGTTGTCAGTAATCGACATCAGGTCAGTAAAAACATCTGCCCTCACCGTTAGTCATCGACATCACATCGGTAAAATCATCTGACCTCGCCGTTAGTCCTCGACATCACGTCTGTAAAATCATCTGACCACGCCGTCCGTCCTCGACATCAAGTCGGTAAAAACATCTGGCCTCGCCGTCAGTCTTCAATATTAATTAAAAACATCTGACCTCGCTGTCAGTCATCGACATCACGTCGGTAAAATCAACTGACCTCACCGTCAGTCCTCGACATCACGTCGGTAAAATCATCCGACCACGCCGTCAGTCCTCGACATCAAGTCGGTAAAAACATCTGACCTTGCCGTCAGTCTTCAATTATGAAGTAAAATCATCTGACCTCACCGTCAGCCATCAACATCACGTCGGTAAAAGAATCTGACCTCGTTGTCAGTCGTCGACATCAAGTCAGTAAAAAAATATGACCTCGCCGTCAGTCATCGACATCACGCCGGTAAAATCATCTGACCTCATCGTCAGTCCTCGACATGACGTCGGTAAAATCATCCGACCACACTGTCAGTCCTCGACATCAAGTCGGTAAAAACATCTGGCCTCGCCGTCAGTCTTCAATATCAATTAAAAACATCTGACCTCGTCGTTAGTCATCGATATCCAGCCGGTAAAAACATCTGACCTCGCCGTCAGTCATTGACATCACGTCGGTAAAAACATCTGACCCCGCCGTCAGTCATCAACATCATGTTGGTAAAATCATCTGAGCTCGCTGTCAGTCCTCGACATCATGTCGGTAAAAATATCTGACCTCGCTGTCAGTCATCGACATCACGTGAGAGCAGTAGAACTCGCCGTCAGTCATCGACACTCAGTCGGTAAAAACATTTGACCACGCCAACAGTCTTCTATTATCAAGTAAAATCATTTGACCTCGCTGTAAGTCATCAATATCCAGTCGGTAAAAACATCTGACCCCGCAGTCAGTCATTAACATCACGTCGGTAAAATCATCTGACCTCGCCGTCATTCCTCAACATCAAGTCGGTAAAAACATTTGAACTGTCCATGAATCTTTAATATCAAGTAAAAACATCCGACCACGCCGTCAGTCCTCGACGTCAAGTCGGTAAAAACATCTGGCCTCGCCGTCAGTCATCAATATCAATTAAAAACATCTGACCTTGCCGTCTGTCATCTACATCCAACCAGTAAAAACATCTGACCTCGCCGTCGGTCATCAACATCACGTGAAAGAATCTGACCTCGCTGTCAGTCATCGACACTCAGTCGGTAAAAACATCTGACCTCGCCGTCAGTCTTCAATTATCAAGTAAAATCATCTGACATCACCGTCAGCCATCAACATCACGTCGGGAAAAGAATCTGACCTCGTTGTCTGTCATCGACATCAGGTCAGTAAAAACATCTGACCTCGCCGTCAGTCATCGACATCACGTCGGTAAAATCATATGACCTCGCCGTCAGTCCTCGACATCACGTCGGTAAAATCATCTGACCACGCCGTTCGTCCTCGACATCAAGTCGGTAAAAAAATCTGGCCTCGCCGTCAGTCTTCAATATCAATTAAAAACATCTGACCTCGCCGTCAGTCATCGACATCCAGCCGGTAAAAACATCTGACCTCCCCGTCAGTCGTCGACATCACGTCGGTAAAATCATCTGACCTCACTGTCAGTCCTTGACATCAAGTCGGTAAAAACATCTGACCTCGCGGTCAGTCAACAACATTACGTAAAAACATCTGACCTCGGCATCAGTCTTCGACATCCAGTCGATAAAATCATCTGACCTCGCCGTCAGCCATCAACATCACGTGAGTAAAATCCTCTGACCTCGTTGTCAGTCATCGACATCAAGTCATTAAAAACATCTGACCTCGCTGTCCATCATCAACATCACGTCGGTAAAATCATCTAACCTCGCCGTCAGTCCTCGACATCACGTCGGTAAAATCATCCGACCACGCCGTCAGTCCTCGACGTCAAGTCGGTAAAAACATTCGGCCTCGCCGTCAGTCTTCAATATCAATTAAAAACATCTGACCTCGTCTTTAGTCATCGATATCCAGCCGGTAAAAATATCTGACCTCGCCGTCAGTCGTCGACATCACGTCGGTAAAAATATCTGACCCCACCGTCAGTCATCAGTATCACGTCAGTAAAATCATCTGACCTCGCCGTCAATCCTCGACATCATGTCGGTAAAAACATCTGACCTCGCTGTCAGTCATCGACATCACGTGAAAGCAGCAGAACTCGCCGTCAATCATCGACACTCAGTCGGTAAAAACATCTGAACTCGCCAACCGTCTTCAATTATCAAGTAAAATCCTCTGACCTCGCTGTCAGTCATCAATATCCAGTCGGTAAAAACATCTGACCTCGCAGTCATTCATTAACATCACGTCGGTAAAATCATCTGACCTCGCCGTCAGTCCTCGACATCAAGTCGGTAAAAACGTTTGAACTCTCCATCAGTCTTTAATATCAAGTAAAAACATCTGACCTTGCCGTCAGTCATCGACATCCAGATGATAAAAACATCTAGCCTCGCCGTCAGTCTTCAATATCAATTAAAAACATCTGACCTCGCCGTCAGTCATCGACATCCAGCCGGTACAAACATCTGACCTCACCGTCAGTCATCAACATCACGTGAAAGCATCTGACCTCGCTGTGAGTCATCGACACTCAGTCGGTAAAAACATCTGACCTCGCCGTCAGTCTTCAATTATCAAGTAAAATCATCTGACCTCACCGTCAGCCATCAACATCATGTCGGTAAAAGAATCTGACCTCGTCGTCAGTCATCGACATCAGGTCAGTAAAAACATCTGACCTCGCCGTCAGTCATCTACATCACGTCGGTAAAATCATTTGACCTCGCCGTCAATCCTCGACATCACGTCGGTAAAATCATCTGACCACGCTGTCCGTCCTCGACATCAAGTCGGTAAAAACATTTGGCCTCGCCGTCAGTCTTCAATATCAATTAAAAACATCTGACCTCGCCGTCAGTCATCGACATCCAGCCGGTAAAAACATCTGACCTCGCCGTCAGTCGTCGACATCACGTCGGTAAAATCATCTGACCTCGCTGTCAGTCCTCGACATCAAATCGGTAAAACATCTGACCTCCCCGTCAGTCAACAACATCACGTAAAAACATCTGACCTCGGCGTCAGTCTTCGACATCCAGTCGATAAAATCATTTGACCTCGACGTCAGCCATCAACATCACGTCAGTAAAATCATCTGACCTCGTTGTCAACCATCGACATCAAGTCATTAAAAACATCTGACCTCGCCGTCAGTCATCAACATCACGTCGGTAAAATCATCTAACCTCGCCGTCAGTCCTCGACATCACGTCGGTAAAATCATCCGACCACGCCGTCAGTCCTCGACGTCAAGTCGGTAAAAACATCTGGCCTCGCCGTCAGTCTTCAATATCAATTAAAAACATCTGACCTTGCCGTCTGTCATCTACATCCAACCAGTAAAAACATCTGACCTCGCCGTCGGTCATCAACATCACGTGAAAGAATCTGACCTCGCTGTCAGTCATCGACACTCAGTCGGTAAAAACATATGACCTCGCTGTCTGTCTTCAATTATCAAGTAAAATCATCTGACATCACCGTCAGCCATCAACATCACGTCGGGAAAAGAATCTGACCTCGTTGTCAGTCATCGACATCAAGTCAGTAAAAACATCTGACCTCGCCGTCAGTCATCGACATCACGTCGGTAAAATCATCTGACCTCACCGACAGTCCTCGACATCACGTCTGTAAAATCATCCGACCACGCTGTCAGTCCTCGACATCAAGTCGGTAAAAACATCTGGCCTCGCCGTCAGTCTTCAATATCAATTAAAAACATCTGACCTCGTCTTTAGTCATTGATATCCAGCCGGTAAAAATATCTGACCTCGCCGTCAGTCGTTGACATCACGTCGGTAAAAACATCTGACCCCACCGTCAGTCATCAGTATCACGTCAGTAAAATCATCTGACCTCGCCATCAGTCCTCGACATCATGTCGGTAAAAACATCTGACCTCGCTGTCAGTCATCGACATCACGTGAAAGTAGCAGAACTCGCCGTCAATCATCGACACTCAGTCGGTAAAAACATCTGAACTCGCCAACCGTCTTCAATTATCAAGTAAAATCATCTGACCTCGCTGTCAGTCATCAATATCCAGTCGGTAAAAACATCTGACCTAGCAGTCAGTCATTAACATCACTTCGGTAAAATCATCTGACCTCGCCGTCATTCCTCAACATCAAGTCGGAAAAAACATTTGAACTCTCCATCAATCTTTAATATCAAGTAAAAACATCTAACCTTGCCGTTAGTCATCGAAATCCAGTCGATAAAAACATCTAGCCTCGTTGTCAGTCTTCAATATCAATTAAAAACATCTGACCTCACCGTCAGTCATCGACATCCAGCCGGTACAAACATCTGACCTCGCCGTCAGTCATCAAAATCACGTGAAAGCATCTGACCTCGCTGTCAGTCATCGACACTCAGTCGATAAAAACATCTGACCTAGCCGTAAGTCTTCAATTATCAAGTAAAATCATATGACCTCACAGTCAGCCATCAACATCACGTCGGTAAAAGAATCTGACCTCGTTGTCTGTCATCGACATCAGGTCCGTAAAAACATCTGACCTCGCCGTCAGTCATCGACATCACATCGGTAAAATCATCTGACCTCGCCGTCAGTCCTCGACATCACGTCGGTAAAATCATCTGACCACGCCGTCCGTCCTCGACATCAAGTCGGTAAAAAAATCTGGCCTCGCGGTCAGTCTTCAATATCAATTAAAAACATCTAACCTCGCCGTCAGTCATCGACATCACGTCGGTAAAATAATTTGACCTCACCGTCAGTCCTCGACATCACGTTGGTAAAATCATCCAACCACGCCGTCAGTCCTCGACATCAAGTCGGTAAAAACATCTGGCCTCGCCGTCAGTCTTCAATATCAATTAAAAACATCTGACCTCGCCGTCAGTCATCAACATCCAGCCGATAAAAACATCTGACCTCCCCGTCAGTCGTCGACATCACGTCGGTAAAATCATCTGACCTCACTGTCAGTCCTCGACATCAAGTCGGTAAAAACATCTGACCTCGCCGCCAGTCAACAACATTACGTAAAAACATCTGACCTCGGCGTCAGTCTTCGACATCCAGTCGATAAAATCATCTGACCTCGCCGTCAGCCATCAACATCACGTCAGTAAAATCATCTCACCTCGTTGTCAGCCATCGACATCAAGTCATTAAAAACATCTGACCTCGCCGTCAGTCATCAACATCACGTCGGTAAAATCATCTAACCTCGCCGTCAGTCCTCGACATCACGTCGGTAAAATCATCCGACCACGCCGTCAGTCCTCGACGTCAAGTCGGTAAAAACATCTAGCCTCGCCGTCAGTCTTCAATATCAATTAAAAACATCTGACCTCGCCGTCTGTCATCGACATCCAACCAGTAAAAACATCTGACCTCGCCGTCAGTCATCAACATCACGTGAAAGAATCTGACCTCGCTGTCAATCATCGATACTCAGTCGGTAAAAACATCTGACCTTGCTGTCTGTCTTCAATTATCAAGTCAAATCATCTGACCTCACCGTGAGCCATCAACATCACGTCAGTAAAATCCTCTTACCTCGTTGTCAGTCATCGACATCAAGTCATTAAAAACATCTGACCTTGCCGTCAGTCGTCGACATCACGTCGGTAAAATCATCTGACCTTGCCGTCAGTCCTCGACATCACGTCGGTAAAATCATCTGACCACGCCGTCAGTCCTCGACATCAAGTCGGTAAAAACATATGGCCTCGCCGTCAGTCTTCAATATCAATTAAAAACATCTGACCTCGTCTTTAGTCATCGATATCCAGCCGGTAAAAATATCTGACCTCGCCGTCAGTCGTCGACATCACATCGGTAAAAACATCTGATCCCACAGTCAGTCATCAGTATCATGTCAGTAAAATCATCTGACCTCGCCGTTAGTCCTCGACATCATGTCGGTAAAAACATCTGACCTCGCTGTCAGTCATCGACATCACGTGAAAGCAGCAGAACTCGCCGTCAATCATCGACACTCAGTCGGTAAAAACATCTGAACTCGCCAACCGTCTTCAATTATCAAGTAAAATCATCTGACCTCGCTGTCAGTCATCAATATCCAGTCGGTAAAAACATCTGACCTAGCAGTCAGTCATTAACATCACTTCGGTAAAATAATCTGACCTCGCCGTCATTCCTCAACATCAAGTCGGAAAAAACATTTGAACTCTCCATCAATCTTTAATATCAAGTAAAAACATCTAACCTTGCCGTCAGTCATCGACATCCAGTCGATAAAAACATCTAGCCTCGTTGTCAGTCTTCAATATCAATTAAAAACATCTGACCTCACCTTCAGTCATCGACATCCAGCCGGTACAAACATCTGACCTCGCCGTCAGTCATCAAAATCACGTGAAAGCATCTGACCTCGCTGTCAGTCATCGACACTCAGTCGATAAAAACATCTGACCTAGCCGTAAGTCTTCAATTATCAAGTAAAATCATATGACCTCACAGTCAGCCATCAACATCACGTCGGTAAAAGAATCTGACCTCGTTGTCTGTCATCGACATCAGGTCCGTAAAAACATCCGACCTCGCCGTCAGTCATCGACATCACGTCGGTAAAATCATCTGACCTCGCCGTCAGTCCTCGACATCACGTCGGTAAAATCATCTGACCACGCCGTCCGTCCTCGACATCAAGTCGGTAAAAAAATCTGGCCTCGCGGTCAGTCTTCAATATCAATTAAAAACATCTAACCTCGCCGTCAGTCATCGATATCACGTCGGTAAAATAATTTGACCTCACCGTCAGTCCTCGACATCACGTTGGTAAAATCATCCAACCACGCCGTCAGTCCTCGACATCAAGTCGGTAAAAACATCTGGCCTCGCCGTCAGTCTTCAATATCAATTAAAAACATCTGACCTCGCCGTCAGTCATCAACATCCAGCCGGTAAAAACATCTGACCTACCCGTCAGTCGTCGACATCACGTCGGTAAAATCATCTGACCTCACTGTCAGTCCTCGACATCAAGTCGGTAAAAACATCTGACCTCGCCGCCAGTCAACAACATTACGTAAAAACATCTGACCTCGGCGTCAGTCTTCGACATCCAGTCGATAAAATCATCTGACCTCGCCGTCAGCCATCAACATCACGTCAGTAAAATCATCTCACCTCGTTGTCAGCCATCGACATCAAGTCATTAAAAACATCTGACCTCGCCGTCAGTCATCAACATCACGTCGGTAAAATCATCTAACCTCGCCGTCAGTCCTCGACATCACGTCGGTAAAATCATCCGACCACGCCGTCAGTCCTCGACGTCAATTCGGTAAAAACATCTAGCCTCGCCGTCAGTCTTCAATATCAATTAAAAACATCTGACCTCGCCGTCTGTCATCGACATCCAACCAGTAAAAACATCTGACCTCGCCGTCAGTCATCAACATCACGTGAAAGAATCTGACCTCGCTGTCAATCATCGATACTCAGTCGGTAAAAACATCTGACCTTGCTGTCTGTCTTCAATTATCAAGTCAAATCATCTGACCTCACCGTGAGCCATCAACATCACGTCAGTAAAATCCTCTTACCTCGTTGTCAGTCATCGACATCAAGTCATTAAAAACATCTGACCTTGCCGTCAGTCGTCGACATCACGTCGGTAAAATCATCTGACCTTGCCGTCAGTCCTCGACATCACGTCGGTAAAATCATCTGACCACGCCGTCAGTCCTCGACATCAAGTCGGTAAAAACATATGGCCTCGCCGTCAGTCTTCAATATCAATTAAAAACATCTGACCTCGCCTTTAGTCATCGATATCCAGCCGGTAAAAATATCTAACCTCGCCGTCAGTCGTCGACATCACATCGGTAAAAACATCTGATCCCACAGTCAGTCATCAAAATCACGTCAGTAAAATCATCTGACCTCGCCGTTAGTCCTCGACATCATGTCGGTAAAAACATCTGACCTCGCTGTCAGTCATCGACATCACGTGAAAGCAGCAGAACTCGCCGTCAATCATCGACACTCAGTCGGTAAAAACATCTGAACTCGCCAACCGTCTTCAATTATTAAGTAAAATCATCTGACCTCGCTGTCAGTCATCAATATCCAGTCGGTAAAAACATCTGACCTCGCAGTCAGTCATTAACATCACGTTGGTAAAATCATCTGACCTCGCCGTCAGTCCTCGACATCAAGTCGGTAAAAAAATTTGAACTCTCCATCAGTCTTTAATATCAAGTAAAAACATCTGACCTTGCCGTCAGTCATCGACATCCAGTCGATAAAAACATCTAGCCTCGCCATCAGTCTTCAATATCCATTAAAAACATCTGACCTCTCCGTCAGTCATCGACATCCAGCCGGTACAAACATCTGACCTCGCCGTCAGTCATCAACATCACGTGAAAGCATCTGACCTCGCTGTCAGTCATCGACACTCAGTCGGTAAAAACATCTGACCTCGCCGTCAGTCTTCAATTATCAAGTAAAATCATCTGACCTCACCGTCAGCCATCAACATCATGTCGGTAAAAGAATCTGACCTCGTCGTCAGTCATCGACATCAGGTCAGTAAAAACATCTGACCTCGTCGTCAGTCATCTACATCACGTCGGTAAAATCATCTGACCTCGCCGTCAATCCTCGACATCACGTCGGTAAAATCATCTGACCACGCTGTCCGTCCTCGACATCAAGTCGGTAAAAACATTTGGCCTCGCCGTCAGTCTTCAATATCAATTAAAAACATCTGACCTCGCCGTCAGTCATCGACATCCAGCCGGTAAAAACATCTGACCTCGCCGTCAGTCGTCGACATCACGTCGGTAAAATCATCTGACCTCGCTGTCAGTCCTCGACATCAAATCGGTAAAACATCTGACCTCCCCGTCAGTCAACAACATCACGTAAAAACATCTGACCTCGGCGTCAGTCTTCGACATCCAGTCGGTAAAATCATCTGACCTCGCCGTCAGCCATCAACATCACGTCAGTAAAATCATCTGACCTCGTTGTCAGTCATCGACATCAAGTCATTAAAAACATCTGACCTCGCCGTCAGTCATCGACATCACGTCGGTAAAATCATCTGACCTCACCGTCAGTCCTCGACATCACGTCGGTAAAATCATCCGACCATGCTGTCAGTCCTCGACATCAAGTCGGTAAAAAAATCTGGCCTCGCCGTCAGTCTATAATATCAATTAAAAACTTCTGACCTCGTCGTTAGTCATCGATATCCAGCCGGTAAAAGCATCTGACCTCGCCGTCAGTCGTTGACATCACGTCGGTAAAAACATCTGACCCCGCCGTCAGTCATCAACATCACGTCGGTAAAATCATCTGACCTCGCCGTCAGT
Source organism: Lathyrus sativus (assembly GCA_963859935.3). Classification (NCBI taxonomy): domain Eukaryota; kingdom Viridiplantae; phylum Streptophyta; class Magnoliopsida; order Fabales; family Fabaceae; genus Lathyrus; species Lathyrus sativus. The sequence continues at coordinate 11,309 of CAWUDS030001983.1, forward strand.
CCTCGACATCATGTCGGTAAAAACATCTGACCTCGCTGTAAGTCATCGACATCACGTGAGAGGAGCAGAACTCGCCGTCAGTCATCGACACTCAGTCGGTAAAAACATCTGACCTTGCCAACAGTATTCAATTATCAAGTAAAATCATCTGACCTCGCCGTCAGTCATCAATATCCAGTCGGTAAAAACATCTGACCTCGCAGTCAGTCATTAACATCACGTCGGTAAAATCATCAGACCTCTCCGTCATTCCTCGACATCAAGACGGTAAAAACATTTGAACTCTCCATCATTCTTTAATATCAAGAAAAAACATCTGACCTCGCCGTCAGTCATCGACATCCAGTCGATAAAAACATCTAGCATCGCCGCCAGTCTTCAATATCAATTAAAAACATCTGACCTCACCGTCAGTCATCGACATCCAGCCGGTACAAACATCTGACCTCGCTGTCAGTCATCAACATCACGTGAAAGCATCTGACCTCGCTGTCAGTCATCGACACTCAGTCGATAAAAACATCTGACCTCGCCGTCAGTCTTTAATTATCAAGTAAAATCATATGACCTCACCTTCAGCCATCAACATCACGTCGGTAAAAGAATCTGACCTCGTTGTCAGTCATCGACATCAGGTCAGTAAAAACATCTGACCTCTCCGTCAGTCATCGACATCACGTCGGTAAAATCATCTGACCTCGCTGTCAGTCCTCGACATCACGTCGGTAAAATCATCTGACCACGCCGTCCGTCCTCGACATCAAGTCGGTAAAAACATCTGTCCTCGCCGTCAATCTTCAATATCAATTAAAAACATCTGACCTCGCTGTCAGTCATCGACATCACGTCGGTAAAATAATCTGACCTCACCATCAGTCCTCGACATCACGTTGGTAAAGTCATCCGACAACGCCTTCAGTCCTCGACATCAAGTCGGTAAAAACATCTAGCGTCGCCGTCAGTCTTCAATATCAATTAAAAACATCTGACCTCGCCGTCAGTCATCGACATCCAGCCGGTTAAAACATCTGACCTTGCCGTCATTCGTCGACATCACGTCGGTAAAATCATCTGACCTCGCTGTCAGTCCTCGACATCAAGTCGGTAAAACATCTGACCTCGCCGTTAGTCAACAACATCACGTAAAAACATCTGACCTCGGCGTCAGTCTTCGACATCCAGTCGGTAAAATCATCTGACCTCACCGTCAGCCATCAACATCACGTCAGTAAAATCATCTGACCTCATTGTCAGTCATCGACATCAAGTCATTAAAAACTTTTGACCTCGCCGTCAGTCATCGAAATCACGTCGATAAAATCATCTAACCTCGCCGTCAGTCCTCGACATCACGTCGGTAAAATCATCCGACCACGCTGTCAGTCCTCGACATCAAGTCGGTAAAAACATCTGGCCACGCCGTCAGTCTTCAATATCAATTAAAAACATCTAACCTCGCCGTCTGTCATCGACATCCAACCAGTAAAAACATCTGACCTCGCCGTCAGTCGTCGACATCACGTGGGTAAAAACATCTGACCCCGCCGTCAGTCATCAACATCACGTCAGTAAAATCATCTGACCTCACCGTCAGTCCTCGACATCATGTCGATAAAAACATCTGACCTCGTTGTCAGTCATCGACATCACGTGAAAGCAGCAGAACTCGCCGTCAGTCATCGACACTCAGTCGGTAAAATCATCTGACCTCACCGTCAGCCATCAACATCACGTTGGTAAAAGAATCTGACCTCGTTGTCAGTCATCGACATCAAGTCAGTAAAAGCATCTGACCTTGCTGTCAGTCATCGACATCACGTCGGTAAAATCATCTGACCTCACCGTCAGTCCTCAACATCACGTCGGTAAAATCATCCGACCACGTCGTCAGTCCTCGACATCAAGTCGGTAAAAACATCTGGCCTCGCCGTCAGTGTTTAATATCAATTAAAAACATCTGACCTCGCTGTCAGTCATCGACATCTAGCCGGTAAAAACATATGACCTCGCCGTCAGTCGTCGACATCACGTCGGTAAAAACATCTGACCCCGCCGTCAGTCATCAACATCACGTCAGTAAAATCATCTGACCTCACCGTCAGTCCTCGACATCATGTCGATAAAAACATCCGACCTCATTGTCAGTCATCGACATCACGTGAAAGCAGCAGAACTCGCCGTCAGTCATCGACACTCAGTCGGTAAAAACATCTGACCTCGCCTACAATCATCAATTATCAAGTAAAATCATCTGACCTCACCATCAGTCATAAATATCCAGTCGGTAAAAACATCTGACCTCGCAGTCAGTCATTAACATCACGTCGGTAAAATCATCAGACCTCGCCGTCATTCCTCGACATCAAGTCGGTAAAAACATTTGAACTCTCCATCAATCTTTAATATCAAGTAAAAACATCTGACCTCGCCGTCAGTCATCGATATCTAGTCGATAAAAACATCTAGCCTCGCCGCCAGTCTTCAATATCAATTAAAAACATCTGACCTCGCCGTCAGTCATCGACATCCAGCCGGTACAAACATCTGACCTCGCTGTCAGTCATCAACATCACGTGAAAGCATCTGACATCGTTGTCAGTCATCGACACTCAGTCGATAAAAACATCTGACCTCGCCGTCAGTCTTCAATTATCAAGTAAAATCATATGACCTCACCTTCAGCCATCAACATCATGTCGGTAAAAGAATCTGACCTCGTTGTCAGTCATCGACATCAGGTCAGTAAAAACATTTGACCTCGCCGTCAGTCATCGACATCACGTTGGTAAAATCATCTGACCACGCCGTCCGTCCTCGACATCAAGTCGGTAAAAACATCTGTCCTCGCCGTCAGTCTTCAATATCAATTAAAAACATCTGACCTCGCTGTCAGTCATCGACATCACGTCAGTAAAATAATCTGACCTCACCATCAGTCCTCGACATCACGTTGGTAAAGTCATCCGACCACGCCGTCAGTCCTCGACATCAAGTCGGTAAAAACATCTGGCCTCGCCTTCAGTCTTCAATATCAATTAAAAACATTTGACCTCGCCGTTAGTCATCGATATCCAGCCGGTAAAAACATCTGACCTTGCCGTCATTCGTCGACATCACGTCGGTAAAATCATCTGACCTCGCTGTCAGTCCTCGACATCAAGTCGGTAAAACATCTGACCTCGCCGTCAGTCAACAACATCACGTAAAAACATCTGACCTCGGCGTCAGTCTTCGACATCCAGTCGGTATAATCATCTGACCTCTCCGTCAGCCATCAACATCACGTCAGTAAAATCATCTGACCTCATTGTCAGTCATCGACATCAAGTCATTAAAAACATTTGACCTCGCCGTCAGTCATCGAAATCACGTCGATAAAATCATCTAACCTCGCCGTCAATCATCGACATCCAGTCGATAAAAACATCTAGCATCGCCGCCAGTCTTCAATATCAATTAAAAACATCTGACCTCACCGTCAGTCATCGACATCCAGCCGATACAAACATCTGACCTCGCTGTCAGTCATCAACATCACGTGAAAGCATCTGACCTCGCTGTCAGTCATCGACACTTAGTCGATAAAAACATCTGACCTTTCCGTCAGTCTTTAATTATCAAGTAAATTCATATGACCTCACTTTCAGCCATCAACATCACGTCGGTAAAAGAATCTGACCTCGTTGTCAGTCATCGACATCAGGTTAGTAAAAACATCTGACCTCTCCGTCAGTCATCGACATCACGTCGGTAAAATCATCTGACCTCGTCGTCAGTCCTCGACATCACGTCGGTAAAATCATCTGACCACGCCGTCCGTCCTCGACATCAAGTCGGTAAAAACATTTGTCCTCGCTGTCAGTCTTCAATATCAATTAAAAACATCTGACCTCGCTGTCAGTCATCGACATCACATCGGTAAAATAATCTGACCTCACCATCAGTCCTCGACATCACGTTGGTAAAGTCATCCGACAACGCCGTCAGTCCTCGAGATTAAGTCGGTAAAAACATCTGGCCTCGCCGTCAGTCTTCAATATCAATTAAAAACATCTGAGCTCGCCGTCAGTCATCGACATCCAGTCGGTTAAAACATCTGACTTTGCCGTCATTCGTCGACATCACGTCGGTAAAATCATCTGACCTCGCTGTCAGTCCTCGACATCAAGTCGGTAAAACATCTGACCTCGCCGTCAGTCAACAACATCACGTAAAAACATCTGACCTCGGCGTCAGTCTTCGACATCCAGTCGGTAAAATCATCTGACCTCGCCGTTAGCCATCAACATCACGTCAGTAAAATCATCTGACCTCATTTTCAGTCATCGACATCAAGTCATTAAAAACATTTGACCTCGCCGTCAGTCATCGAAATCACGTCAATAAAATCATCTAACCTCGCCGTCAGTCATCGACATCACGTCGGTAAAATCATCCGACCACACTGTCAGTCCTCGACATCAAGTCGGTAAAAACATTTGGCCACGCCGTCAGTCTTCAATATCAATTAAAAACTTCTAACCTCGCCGTCTGTCATCGACATCCAACCAGTAAAAACATATGACCTCGCCGTCAGTCATCAACATCACGTGAAAGCATCTGACCTCGCTGTCAGTCATCGACACTCAGTCGGTAAAAACATCTGACCTCGTTGTCTGTCTTCAATTATCAAGTAAAATCATCTGACCTCACCGTCAGCCATCAACATCACGTTGGTAAAAGAATCTGACCTCGTTGTCAGTCATCGACATCAAGTCAGTAAAAACATCTGACCTCGCCGTCAGTCATCGACATCACATCGGTAAAATCATCTGACCTCACCGTCAGTCCTCGACATCACGTCGGTAAAATCATCCGACCACGTTGTCAGTCCTCGACATCAAGTCGGTAAAAACATCTGGCCTCGCCGTCAGTGTTCAATATCAATTAAAAACATCTGACCTCGCTGTCAGTCATCGACATCCAGCCGGTAGAAACATCTGACCTCGCCGTCAGTCGTCGACATCACGTTGGTAAAAACATCTGACCCCGCCGTCAGTCATCAACATCACGTCAGTAAAATCATCTGACCTCACCGTCAGTCCTCGACATCATGTCGATAAAAACATCTGACCTCGCTGTCAGTCATCGACATCACGTGAAAGCAGCAGAACTCGCCGTCAGTCATCGACACTCAGTCGGTAAAAACATATGACCTCGCCAACAGTCTTCAATTATCAAGTAAAATCATCTGACCTCGCCGTCAGTCATAAATATCCAGTCGGTAAAAACATCTGACCTCGCAGTCAGTCATTAACATCACGTCGGTAAAATCATCAGACCTCGCCGTCATTCCTCGACATCAAGTCGGTAAAAACATTTGAACTTTCCATCAATCTTTAATATCAAGTAAAAACATCTGACCTCGCCGTCAGTCATCGACATCTAGTCGATAAAAACATCTAGCCTCGCCGCCAGTCTTCAATATCAATTAAAAACATCTGACCTCGCCGTCAGTCATCGACATCCAGCCGGTACAAACATCTGACCTCGCTGTCAGTCATCAACATCACGTGAAAGCATCTGACCTCGCTGTCAGTCATCGACACTCAGTCGATAAAAACATCTGACCTCGCCGTCAATCTTCAATTATCAAGTAAAATCATATGACCTCACCTTCAGCCATCAACATCATGTCGGTAAAAGAATCTGACCTCCTTGTCAGTCATCGACATCAGGTCATTAAAAACATTTGACCTCGCTGTCAGTCATCGACATCACGTCGGTAATATCATCTGACCTTGCCGTCAGACCTCGACATCACGTCGATAAAATCATCTGACCACGCCGTCCGTCCTCGACATCAAGTCGGTAAAAACATCTGGCCTCGCCGTCAGTCTTCAATATCAATTAAAAACATATGACCTCGCTATCAGTCATCGACATCACGTCGGTAAAATAATCTGACCTCACCATCAGTCCTCGACATCACGTTGGTAAAGTCATCCGACCACGCCGTCAGTCCTCGACATCAAGTCGGTAAAAACATCTGGCCTCGCCGTCAGTCTTCAATATCAATTTAAAACATCTGACCTCGCCGTCAGTCATCGACATCCAGCCGATAAAAACATCTGACCTTGCCGTCATTCGTCGACATCACGTCGGTAAAATCATCTGACCTCGCTGTCAGTCCTCGACATCAAGTCGGTAAAACATCTGACCTCGCCGTCAGTCAACAACATCACATAAAAACATCTGACCTTGGCGTCAGTCTTTAACATCCAGTCGGTAAAATCATCTGACCTCGCCGTCAGCCATCAACATCACGTTAGTAAAATCATCTGACCTCATTGTCAGTCATCGACATCAAGTCATTAAAAACATTTGACCTCGCCGTTAGTCATCGAAATCACGTCGATAAAATCATCTAACCTCGCCGTCAGTCCTCGACATCACGTCGGTAAAATCATCCGACCATGCTGTCAGTCCTCGACATCAAGTCGGTAAAAACATCTGGACACGCCGTCAGTCTTCAATATCAATTAAAAACATCTAACCTCGCCGTCTGTCATCGACATCCAACCAGTAAAAACATCTGACCTTGCCGTCAGTCATCAACATCATGTGAAAGCATCTGACCTCGCTGTCAGTCATCGACACTCAGTCGGTAAAAACATCTGACCTCGTTGTCTGTCTTCAATTATCAAGTAAAATCATCTGACCTCATCGTCAGCCATCAATATCACGTTGGTAAAAGAATCTGACCTTGTTGTCAGTCATCGACATCAAGTCAGTAAAAACATCTGACCTCGCCGTCAGTCATCGACATCACGTCGGTAAAATCATCTGACCTCACCGTCAGTCCTCGACATCACGTCGGTAAAATCATCCGACCACGTTGTCAGTCCTCGACATCAAGTCGGTAAAAACATCTGGCCTCGCCATCAGTGTTCAATATCAATTAAAAACATCTGACCTCGCTGTCAGTCATCGACATCCAGCCGGTAAAAACATCTGACCTCACCGTCAGTCGTCGACATCACGTCGGTAAAAACATCTGACCCCGCCGTCAGTCATCAACATCACGTCAGTAAAATCATCTGACCTCACCGTCAGTCCTCGACATCATGTCGATAAAAACATCTGACCTCGCTGTCAGTCATCGACATCACGTGAAAGCAGCAGAACTCGCCGTCAGTCATCGACATTCAGTCGGTAAAAACATCTGACCTCGCCAACAGTCTTCAATTATCAAGTAAAATCATCTGACCTCGCCGTCAGTCATAAATATCCAGTCGGTAAAAACATCTGACCTCGCAGTCAATCATTAACATCACGTCGGTAAAATCATCAGACCTCGCCGTTATTCCTCGACATCAAGTCGGTAAAAACATTTGAACTCTCCATCAATCTTTAATATCAAGTAAAAACATCTGACCTCGCCGTCAGTCATCGACATCTAGTCGATAAAAACATCTAGCCTCGCCGCCAGTCTTCAATATCAATTAAAAACATCTGACCTCGCCGTCAGTCATCGACATCCAGCCGGTACAAACATCTGACCTCGCTGTCAGTCATCAACATCACGTGAAAGCATCTGACCTCGCTGTCAGTCATCGACACTCAGTCGATAAAAACATATGACCTCGCCGTCAGTCTTCAATTATCAATTAAAATCATATGACCTCACCTTCAGCCATCAATATCATGTCGGTAAAAGAATCTGACCTTGTTGTCAGTCATCGACATCAGGTCCGTAAAAACATTTGACCTCGCCGTCAGTCATCGACATCACGTCGGTAATATCAACTGACCTTGCCGTCAGTCCTCGACATCACGTCGATAAAATCATCTGACCACGTCGTCCGTCCTCGACATCAAGTCGGTAAAAACATCTGGCCTCGCCGTCAGTCTTCAATATCAATTAAAAACATCTGACCTCGCTGTCAGTCATCGACATCACGTCGGTAAAATAATCTGACCTCACCATCAGTCCTCGACATCACGTTGGTAAAGTCATCCGACCACGCCGTCAGTCCTCGACATCAAGTCGGTAAAAACATCTGTCCTCGCTGTCAGTCTTCAATATCAATTAAAAACATCTGACCTCGCCGTCAGTCATCGACATCCAGTCGGTAAAAACATCAGACCTTGCCGTCATTCGTCGACATCACGTCGGTAAAATCATCTGACCTCGCTGTAATTCCTCGACATCAAGTCGGTAAAACATCTGACCTCGCCGTCAGTCAACAACATCACATAAAAACATCTGACCTCGGTGTCAGTCTTCGACATCCAGTCGGTAAAATCATCTGACCTCGCCGTCAGCCATCAACATCACGTCAGTAAAATCATCTGACCTCATTGTCAGTCATCGACATCAAGTCATTAAAAACATTTGACCTCGCCGTCAGTCATCGAAATCACGTCGATAAAATCATCTAACCTCGCCGTCAGTCCTCGACATCACGTCGGTAAAATCATCCGACCACGCTGTCAGTCCTCGACATCAAGTCGGTAAAAACATCTGGCCACGCTGTCAGTCTTCAATATCAATTAAAAACATCTAACCTCGACGTCTGTCATCGACATCCAACTAGTAAAAACATCTGACCTCGCCGTCAGTCATCAACATCACGTGAAAGCATCTGACCTCGCTGTCAGTCATCGACACTCAGTCGGTAAAAACATCTGACCTCGTTGTCTGTCTTCAATTATCAAGTAAAATCATCTGACCTCACCGTCAGCCATCAACATCACGTTGGTAAAAGAATCTGACCTCGTTGTCAGTCATCGACATCAAGTCAGTAAAAACATCTGACCTCGCCGTCAGTCATCGACATCACGTCGGTAAAATCATCTGACCTCACCGTCAGTCCTCGACATCACGTCGGTAAAATCATCTGACCACGTTGTCAGTCCTCGACATCAAGTCGGTAAAAACATCTGGCCTCGCCGTCAGTGTTCAATATCAATTAAAAAAATCTGACCTCGCTGTCAGTCATCGACATCCAGCCGGTAAAAACATCTGACCTCGCCGTTAGTCGTCGACATCACGTCGGTAAAAACATCTGACCCCGCCGTCAGTCATCAACATCACGTCAGTAAAATCATCTGACCTCACTGTCAGTCCTCGACATCATGTCGATAAAAACATATGACCTCGCTGTCAGTCATCGACATCACGTGAAAGCAGCAGAACTCGTCGTCAGTCATCGACACTCAGTCGGTAAAAACATCTGACCTCGCCAACAGTCTTCAATTATCAAGTAAAATCATCTGACCTCGCCGTCAGTCATAAATATCCAGTCGGTAAAAACATCTGACCTCGCAGTCAGTCATTAACATCACGTCGGTAAAATCATCAGACCTCGCTGTCATTCCTCGACATCAAGTCGGTAAAAACATTTGAACTCTCCATCAATCTTTAATATCAAGTAAAAACATCTGACCTCGCCGTCAGTCATCGACATCTAGTCGATAAAAACATCTAGCCTCGCCGCCAGTCTTCAATGTCAATTAAAAACATCTGACCTCGCCGTCAGTCATCGACATCCAGCCGGTACAAACATCTGACCTCACTGTCAGTCATCAACATCACGTGAAAGCATCTGACCTCGCTGTCAGTCATCGACACTCAGTCGATAAAAACATCTGACCTCGCCGTCAGTCTTCAATTATCAAGTAAAATCATATGACCTCACCTTCAACCATCAACATCATGTCGGTAAAAGAATCTGACCTCGTTGTCAGTCATCGACGTCAGGTCAGTAAAAACATTTGACCTCGCCGTCAGTCTTCGACATCACGTCGGTAAAATCATCTGACCTTGCCGTCAATCCTCGACATCACGTCGATAAAATCATCTGACCACGCCGTCCGTCCTCGACATCAAGTCGGTAAAAACATCTGGCCTCGCCGTCAGTCTTCAATATCAATTAAAAACATCTGACCTCGCTGTCAGTCATCGACATCACATCGGTAAAATAATCTGACCTCACCATCAGTCCTCGACATCACGTTGGTAAAGTCATCCGACCACGCCGTCAGTCCTCGACATCAAGTCGGTAAAAACATCTGTCCTCGCTGTCAGTCTTCAATATCAATTAAAAACATCTGACCTCGCCGTCAGTCATCGACATCCAGTCAGTAAAAACATCAGACCTTGCCGTCATTCGTCGACATCACGTCGGTAAAATCATCTGACCTCGCTGTAATTCCTCGACATCAAGTCGGTAAAACATCTGACCTCGCCGTCAGTCAACAACATCACATAAAAACATCTGACCTCGGTGTCAGTCTTCGACATCCAGTCGGTAAAATCATCTGACCTCGCCGTCAGCCATCAACATCACGTCAGTAAAATCATCTGACCTCATTGTCAGTCATCGACATCAAGTCATTAAAAACATTTGACCTCGCCGTCAGTCATCGAAATCACGTCGATAAAATCATCTAACCTCGCCGTCAGTCCTCGACATCACGTCGGTAAAATCATCCGACCACGCTGTCAGTCCTCGACATCAAGTCGGTAAAAACATCTGGCCACGCTGTCAGTCTTCAATATCAATTAAAAACATCTAACCTCGACGTCTGTCATCGACATCCAACTAGTAAAAACATCTGACCTCGCCGTCAGTCATCAACATCACGTGAAAGCATCTGACCTCGCTGTCAGTCATCGACACTCAGTCGGTAAAAACATCTGACCTCGTTGTCTGTCTTCAATTATCAAGTAAAATCATCTGACCTCACCGTCAGCCATCAACATCACGTTGGTAAAAGAATCTGACCTCGTTGTCAGTCATCGACATCAAGTCAGTAAAAACATCTGACCTCGCCGTCAGTCATCGACATCACGTCGGTAAAATCATCTGACCTCACCGTCAGTCCTCGACATCACGTCGGTAAAATCATCTGACCACGTTGTCAGTCCTCGACATCAAGTCGGTAAAAACATCTGGCCTCGCCGTCAGTGTTCAATATCAATTAAAAAAATCTGACCTCGCTGTCAGTCATCGACATCCAGCCGGTAAAAACATCTGACCTCGCCGTTAGTCGTCGACATCACGTCGGTAAAAACATCTGACCCCGCCGTCAGTCATCAACATCACGTCAGTAAAATCATCTGACCTCACTGTCAGTCCTCGACATCATGTCGATAAAAACATATGACCTCGCTGTCAGTCATCGACATCACGTGAAAGCAGCAGAACTCGTCGTCAGTCATCGACACTCAGTCGGTAAAAACATCTGACCTCGCCAACAGTCTTCAATTATCAAGTAAAATCATCTGACCTCGCCGTCAGTCATAAATATCCAGTCGGTAAAAACATCTGACCTCGCAGTCAGTCATTAACATCACGTCGGTAAAATCATCAGACCTCGCTGTCATTCCTCGACATCAAGTCGGTAAAAACATTTGAACTCTCCATCAATCTTTAATATCAAGTAAAAACATCTGACCTCGCCGTCAGTCATCGACATCTAGTCGATAAAAACATCTAGCCTCGCCGCCAGTCTTCAATGTCAATTAAAAACATCTGACCTCGCCGTCAGTCATCGACATCCAGCCGGTACAAACATCTGACCTCACTGTCAGTCATCAACATCACGTGAAAGCATCTGACCTCGCTGTCAGTCATCGACACTCAGTCGATAAAAACATCTGACCTCGCCGTCAGTCTTCAATTATCAAGTAAAATCATATGACCTCACCTTCAACCATCAACATCATGTCGGTAAAAGAATCTGACCTCGTTGTCAGTCATCGACGTCAGGTCAGTAAAAACATTTGACCTCGCCGTCAGTCTTCGACATCACGTCGGTAAAATCATCTGACCTTGCCGTCAGTCCTCGACATCACGTCGATAAAATCATCTGACCACGCCGTCCGTCCTCGACATCAAGTCGGTAAAAACATCTGGCCTCGCCGTCAGTCTTCAATATCAATTAAAAACATCTGACCTCGCTGTCAGTCATCGACATCACATCGGTAAAATAATCTGACCTCACCATCAGTCCTCGACATCACGTTGGTAAAGTCATCCGACCACGCCGTCAGTCCTCGACATCAAGTCGGTAAAAACATCTGGCCTCGCCGTCAGTCTTCAATATCAATTAAAAACATCTGACCTCGTCGTCAGTCATCGACATCCAGCCGGTAAAAACATCTGACCTTGCCGTCATTCGTCGACATCACGTCGGTAAAATCATCTGACCTCGCTGTCAGTCCTCGACATCAAGTCGGTAAAACATCTGACCTCGCCGTCAGTCAATAACATCACATAAAAACATCTGACCTCGACGTCAGTCTTCGACATCCAATCGGTAAAATCATCTGACCTCGCCGTCAGCCATCAACATCACGTCAGTAAAATCATCTGACCTCATTGTCAGTCATCGACATCAATTCATTAAAAACATTTGACCTCGCCGTCAGTCATCGAAATCACGTCGATAAAATCATCTAACCTCACCATCAGTCATCGACATCACGTCGGTAAAATCATCCGATCACGCTGTCAGTCCTCGACATCAAGTCGGTAAAAACATCTGGCCACGCCATCAGTCTTCAACATCAATTAAAAACATCTAACCTCGCCGTCTGTCATCGACATCCAACAAGTAAAAACATCTGACCTCGCCGTCAGTCATCAACATCACGTGAAAGCATCTGACCTCGCTGTCAGTCATCGACACTCAGTCGGTAAAAACATCTGACCTCGTTGTCTGTCTTCAATTATCAAGTAAAATCATCTGACCTCTCCGTCAGCCATCAACATCACGTTGGTAAAAGAATCTGACCTCGTTGTCAGTCATCGACATCAAGTCAGTAAAAACATCTGACCTCGCCGTCAGTCATCGACATCACGTCGGTAAAATCATCTGACCTCACCGTCAGTCCTCGACATCACGTCGGTAAAATCATCCAACCACGTTGTCAGTCCTCGACATCAAGTCGGTAAAAACATCTGTCCTCGCCGTCAGTGTTCAATATCAATTAAAAACATCTGACCTCGCTGTCAGTCATCGACATCCAGCTGGTAAAAACATCTGACCTCGCCGTCAGTCGTCGACATCACGTCGGTAAAAACATCTGACCCCGCTGTCAGTCATCAACATCACGTTAGTAAAATCATCTGACCTCACCGTCAGTCCTCGACATCATGTCGATAAAAACATCTGACCTTGCTGTCAGTCATCGACATCACGTGAAAGCAGCAGAACTCGCTGTCAGTCATCGACACTCAGTCGGTAAAAACATCTGACCTCGCCAACAGTCTTCAATTATCAAGTAAAATCATCTGACCTCTCCGTCAGTCATAAATATCCAGTCGGTAAAAACATCTGACCTCGCAGTCAGTCATTAACATCACGTCGGTAAAATCATCAGACCTCGCCGTCATTCCTCGACATCAAGTCGGTAAAAACATTTGAACTCTCCATCAATCTTTAATATCAAGTAAAAACATCTGACCTCGCCGTCAGTCATCGACATCTAGTCGATAAAAACATCTAGCCTCGCCGCCAGTCTTTAATATCAATTAAAAACATCTGACCTCGCCGTCAGTCATCGACATCCAGCCGGTACAAACATCTGACCTCGCTGTCAGTCATCAACATCACGTGAAAGCATCTGACCTCGCTGTCAGTCATCGACACTCAGTCGATAAAAACATCTGACCTCGCCGTCAGTCTTCAATTATCAAGTAAAATCATATGACCTCACCTTCAGCCATCAACATCATGTCGGTAAAAGAATCTGACCTCGTTGTCAGTCATCGACATCAGGTCAGTAAAAACATTTGACCTCGCCGTCAGTCATCGACATCACGTCGGTAATATCATCTGACCTTGCCGTCAGTCCTCGACATCACGTCGATAAAATCATCTGACCACGCCGTCCGTCCTCGACATCAAGTCGGTAAAAACATCTGGCCTCGCCGTCTGTCTTCAATATCAATTAAAAACATCTGACCTCGCTGTGAGTCATCGACATCACGTCGGTAAAATAATCTAACCTCACCATCAGTCCTCGACATCACGTTGGTAAAGTCATCCGACCACGCCGTCAGTCCTCGACATCAAGTCGGTAAAAACATCTGGCCTCGCCGTCAGTCTTCAATATCAATTAAAAACATCTGACCTCGCCGTCAGTCATCGACATCCAGCCGGTAAAAACATCTGACCTTGCCGTCATTCGTCGACATCACGTCGGTAAAATCATCTGACCTCGCTGTCAGTCCTCGACATCAAGTCGGTAAAACATCTGACCTCGCCGTCAGTCAACAACATCACATAAAAACATCTGACCTCGCCGTCAGTCTTCGACATCCAGTCGGTAAAATCATCTGACCTCGCCGTCAGCCATCAACATCACGTCAGTAAAATCATCTGACCTCATTGTCAGTCATCGACATCAAGTCATTAAAAACATTTGACCTCGCCGTTAGTCATCGAAATCACGTCGATAAAATCATCTAACCTCGCCGTTAGTCCTCGACATCACGTCGGTAAAATCATCCGACCACGCTGTCAGTCCTCGACATCAAGTCGGTAAAAACATCTGGACACGCCGTCAGTCTTCAATATCAATTAAAAACATCTAACCTCGCCGTCTGTCATTGACATCCAACCAGTAAAAACATCTGACCTCGCCGTCAGTCATCAACATCACGTGAAAGCATCTGACCTCGCTGTCAGTCATCGACACTCAGTCGGTAAAAACATCTGACCTCGTTGTCTGTCTTCAATTATCAAGTAAAATCATCTGACCTCTCCGTCAGCCATCAACATCACGTTGGTAAAAGAATCTGACCTCGTTGTCAGTCATCGACATCAAGTCAGTAAAAACATCTGACCTCGCCGTCAGTCATCGACATCACGTCGGTAAAATCATCTGACCTCACCGTCAGTCCTCGACATCACGTCGGTAAAATCATCCAACCACGTTGTCAGTCCTCGACATCAAGTCGGTAAAAACATCTGTCCTCGCCGTCAGTGTTCAATATCAATTAAAAACATCTGACCTCGCTGTCAGTCATCGACATCCAGCTGGTAAAAACATCTGACCTCGCCGTCAGTCGTCGACATCACGTCGGTAAAAACATCTGACCCCGCTGTCAGTCATCAACATCACGTTAGTAAAATCATCTGACCTCACCGTCAGTCCTCGACATCATGTCGATAAAAACATCTGACCTTGCTGTCAGTCATCGACATCACGTGAAAGCAGCAGAACTCGCTGTCAGTCATCGACACTCAGTCGGTAAAAACATCTGACCTCGCCAACAGTCTTCAATTATCAAGTAAAATCATCTGACCTCTCCGTCAGTCATAAATATCCAGTCGGTAAAAACATCTGACCTCGCAGTCAGTCATTAACATCACGTCGGTAAAATCATCAGACCTCGCCGTCATTCCTCGACATCAAGTCGGTAAAAACATTTGAACTCTCCATCAATCTTTAATATCAAGTAAAAACATCTGACCTCGCCGTCAGTCATCGACATCTAGTCGATAAAAACATCTAGCCTCGCCGCCAGTCTTTAATATCAATTAAAAACATCTGACCTCGCCGTCAGTCATCGACATCCAGCCGGTACAAACATCTGACCTCGCTGTCAGTCATCAACATCACGTGAAAGCATCTGACCTCGCTGTCAGTCATCGACACTCAGTCGATAAAAACATCTGACCTCGCCGTCAGTCTTCAATTATCAAGTAAAATCATATGACCTCACCTTCAGCCATCAACATCATGTCGGTAAAAGAATCTGACCTCGTTGTCAGTCATCGACATCAGGTCAGTAAAAACATTTGACCTCGCCGTCAGTCATCGACATCACGTCGGTAATATCATCTGACCTTGCCGTCAGTCCTCGACATCACGTCGATAAAATCATCTGACCACGCCGTCCGTCCTCGACATCAAGTCGGTAAAAACATCTGGCCTCGCCGTCTGTCTTCAATATCAATTAAAAACATCTGACCTCGCTGTGAGTCATCGACATCACGTCGGTAAAATAATCTAACCTCACCATCAGTCCTCGACATCACGTTGGTAAAGTCATCCGACCACGCCGTCAGTCCTCGACATCAAGTCGGTAAAAACATCTGGCCTCGCCGTCAGTCTTCAATATCAATTAAAAACATCTGACCTCGCCGTCAGTCATCGACATCCAGCCGGTAAAAACATCTGACCTTGCCGTCATTCGTCGACATCACGTCGGTAAAATCATCTGACCTCGCTGTCAGTCCTCGACATCAAGTCGGTAAAACATCTGACCTCGCCGTCAGTCAACAACATCACATAAAAACATCTGACCTCGCCGTCAGTCTTCGACATCCAGTCGGTAAAATCATCTGACCTCGCCGTCAGCCATCAACATCACGTCAGTAAAATCATCTGACCTCATTGTCAGTCATCGACATCAAGTCATTAAAAACATTTGACCTCGCCGTTAGTCATCGAAATCACGTCGATAAAATCATCTAACCTCGCCGTTAGTCCTCGACATCACGTCGGTAAAATCATCCGACCACGCTGTCAGTCCTCGACATCAAGTCGGTAAAAACATCTGGACACGCCGTCAGTCTTCAATATCAATTAAAAACATCTAACCTCGCCGTCTGTCATTGACATCCAACCAGTAAAAACATCTGACCTCGCCGTCAGTCATCAACATCACGTGAAAGCATCTGACCTCGCTGTCAGTCATCGATACTCAGTCGGTAAAAACATCTGACCTCGTTGTCTGTCTTCAATTATCAAGTAAAATCATCTGACCTCACCGTCAGCCATCAACATCACGTTGGTAAAAGAATCTGACCTCGTTGTCAGTCATCGACATCAAGTCAGTAAAAACATCTGACCTCGCTGTCAGTCATCGACATCACGTCGGTAAAATCATCTGACCTCACCGTCAGTCCTCGACATCACGTTGGTAAAATCATCCGACCACGTTGTCAGTCCTCGACATCAAGTCGGTAAAAACATCTGGCCTCGCCGTCAGTGTTCAATATCAATTAAAAACATCTGACCTCGCTGTCAGTCATCGACATCTAGCCAGTAAAAACATCTGACCTCGCCGTCAGTCGTCGACATCACGTCGGTAAAAACATCTGACCCCGCCGTCAGTCATCAACATCACGTCAGTAAAATCATCTGACCTCACCGTCAGTCCTCGACATCA
Organism: Lathyrus sativus; assembly: GCA_963859935.3. NCBI lineage: Eukaryota > Viridiplantae > Streptophyta > Magnoliopsida > Fabales > Fabaceae > Lathyrus > Lathyrus sativus. Next base: position 28,486 of record CAWUDS030001983.1, read on the forward strand.
TGTCGATAAAAACATCTGACCTCGCTGTCAGTCATCGACATCACGTGAAAGCAGCAGAACTAGTCGTCAGTCATCGACACTCAGTCGGTAAAAACATCTGACCTCGCCAACAGTCTTCAATTATCAAGTAAAATCATCTGACCTCGCCGTCAGTCATAAATATCCAGTCGGTAAAAACATCTGACCTCGCAGTTAGTCATTAACATCACGTCGGTAAAATCATCAGACCTCGTCGTCATTCCTCGACATCAAGTCGGTAAAAACATTTGAACTCTCCATCAATCTTTAATATCAAGTAAAAACATCTGACCTCGCCATCAGTCATCGACATCTAGTCGATAAAAACATCTAGCCTCGCCGCCAGTCTTCAATATCAATTAAAAACATCTGACCTCGCCGTCAGTCATCGACATCCAGCCGGTACAAACATCTGACCTCGCTGTTAGTCATCAACATCACGTGAAAGCATCTGACCTCGCTGTCAGTCATCGACACTCAGTCGATAAAAACATCTGACCTCGCCGTCAGTCTTCAATTATCAAGTAAAATCATATGACCTCACCTTCAGCCATCAACATCATGTCGGTAAAAGAATCTGACCTCGTTGTCAGTCATCGACATCAGGTCAGTAAAAACATTTGACCTCGCGGTCAGTCATCGACATCACGTCGGTAAAATCATCTGACCTTGCCGTCAGTCCTCGACATCACGTCGATAAAATCATCTGACCACGCCGTCCGTCCTCGACATCAAGTCGGTAAAAACATCTGGCCTCGCCGTCAGTCTTCAATATCAATTAAAAACATCTGACCTCGCTGTCAGTCATCGACATCACGTCGGTAAAATAATCTGACCTCACCATCAGTCCTCGACATCACGTTGGTAAAGTCATCCGACCACGCCGTCAGTCCTCGACATCAAGTCGGTAAAAACATCTTGCCTCGCCGTCAGTCTTCAATATCAATTAAAAACATCTGACCTCGCCGTCAGTCATCGACATCCAGCCGGTAAAAACATCTGACCTTGCCGTCATTCGTCGACATCACGTCGGTAAAATCATCTGACCTCGCTGTCAGTCCTCGACATCAAGTCAGTAAAACATCTGACCTCGCCGTCAGTTAACAACATCACATAAAAACATCTGACCTCGGCGTCAGTCTTCGACATCCAGTCGGTAAAATCATCTGACCTCGCCGTCAGCCATCAACATCACGTCAGTAAAATCATCTGACCTCATTGTCAGTCATCGACATCAAGTCATTAAAAACATTTGACCTCGCCGTCAGTCATCGAAATCACGTCGATAAAATCATCTAACCTCACCGTCAGTCCTCGACATCACGTCGGTAAAATCATCCGACCACGCTGTCAGTCCTCGACATCAAGTCGGTAAAAACATCTGGCCACGCCGTCAGTCTTCAATATCAATTAAAAACATCTAACCTCGCCGTCTGTCATCGACATCCAACCAGTAAAAACATCTGACCTCGCCGTCAGTCATCAACATCACGTGAAAGCATCTGACCTCGCTGTCAGTCATCGACACTCAGTCGGTAAAAACATTTGACCTCGTTGTCTGTCTTCAATTATCAAGTAAAATCATTTGACCTCACCGTCAGCCATCAACATCACGTTGGTAAAAGAATCTGACCTCGTTGTCAGTCATCGACATCAAGTCAGTAAAAACATCTGACCTTGCCGTCAGTCATCGACATCACGTCGGTAAAATCATCTGACCTCACCGTCAGTCCTCGACATCACGTCGGTAAAATCATCCGACCACGTTGTCAGTCCTCGACATCAAGTCGGTAAAAACATCTGGCCTCGCCGTCAGTGTTCAATATCAATTAGAAACATCTGACCTCGCTGTCAGTCATCGACATCCAGCCGGTAAAAACATCTGACCTCGCCGTCAGTCGTCGACATCACGTCGGTAAAAACATCTGACCCCGCCGTCAGTCATCAACATCACGTCACTAAAATCATCTGACCTCACCGTCAGTCCTCGACATCATGTCGATAAAAACATCTGACCTCGCTGTCAGTCATCGACATCACGTGAAAGAAGCAGAACTCGCCGTCAGTCATCGACACTCAGTCGGTAAAAACATCTGACCTCGCCAACAGTCTTCAATTATCAAGTAAAATCATCTGACCTCGCCGTCAGTCATAAATATCCAGTCGGTAAAAACATCTGACCTCGCAGTTAGTCATTAACATCACGTCGGTAAAATCATCAGACCTCGCCGTCATTCCTCGACATCAAGTCGGTAAAAACATTTGAACTCTCCATCAATCTTTAATATCAAGTAAAAACATCTGACCTCGCCGTCAGTCATCGACATCTAGTCGATAAAAACATCTAGCCTCGCCGCCAGTCTTCAATATCAATTAAAAACATCTGACCTCGCCGTGAGTCATCGACATCCAGCCGGTACAAACATCTGACCTCGCTGTCAGTCATCAACATCACGTGAAAGCATCTGACCTCGCTGTCAGTCATCGACACTCAGTCGATAAAAACATCTGACCTCGCCGTCAGTCTTCAATTATCAAGTAAAATCATATGACCTCACCTTCAGCCATCAACATCATGTCGGTAAAAGAATCTGACCTCGTTGTCAGTCATCGACATCAGGTCAGTAAAAACATTTGACCTCGCGGTCAGTCATCGACATCACGTCGGTAAAATCATCTGACCTTGCCGTCAGTCCTCGACATCACGTCGATAAAATCATCTGACCACGCCGTCCGTCCTCGACATCATGTCGGTAAAAACATCTGGCCTCGCCATCAGTCTTCAATATCAATTAAAAACATCTGACCTCGCTGTCAGTCATCGACATCATGTCGGTAAAATAATCTGACCTCACCATCAGTCCTCGACATCACGTTGGTAAAGTCATCCGACCACGCCGTCAGTCCTCGACATCAAGTCGGTAAAAACATCTGGCCTCGCCGTCAGTCTTCAATATTAATTAAAAACATCTGACCTCGCCGTCAGTCATCGACATCCAGCCGGTAAAAACATCTGACCTTGCCGTCATTCGTCGACATCACGTCAGTAAAATCATCTGACCTCGCTGTCAGTCCTCGACATCAAGTCGGTAAAACATATGACCTCGCCGTCAGTCAACAACATCACATAAAAACATCTGACCTCGGCGTCAGTCTTCGACATCCAGTCGGTAAAATCATCTGACCTCGCCGTCAGCCATCAACATCACGTTAGTAAAATCATCTGACCTCATTGTCAGTCATCGACATCAAGTCATTAAAAACATTTGACCTCGCCGTCAGTCATCGAAATCACGTCGATAAAATCATCTAACCTCGCCGTCAGTCCTCGACATCACGTCTGTAAAATCATCCGACCACGCTGTTAGTCCTCGACATCAAGTCAGTAAAAACATCTGGCCACGCCGTCAGTCTTCAATATCAATTAAAAACATCTAACCTCGCCATCTGTCATCGACATCCAACAAGTAAAAACATCTGACCTCGTCGTCAGTCATCAACATCACGTGAAAGCATCTGACCTCGCTGTCAGTCATCGACACTCAATCGGTAAAAACATCTGACCTCGTTGTCTGTCTTCAATTAACAAGTAAAATCATCTGACCTCACCATCAGCCATCCACATCACGTTGGTAATAGAATCTGACCTCGTTGCCAGTCATCGACATTAAGTCAGTAAAAACATCTGACCTCGCCGTCAGTCATCGACATCACGTCGATAAAATCATCTGACATCACCGTCAGTCCTCGACATCACGTCGGTAAAATCATCTGACCACGTTGTCAGTCCTCGACATCAAGTCGGTAAAAACATCTGGCCTCGCCGTCAGTGTTCAATATCAATTAAAAACATCTGACCTCGCTGTCAGTCATCGACATCCAGCCGGTAAAAACATCTGACCTCGCCGTCAGTCGTCGACATCACGTCGGTAAAAACATCTGACCCCGCCGTCAGTCATCAACATCACGTCAGTAAAATCATCTGACCTCACCGTCAGTCCTCGACATCATGTTGGTAAAAACATCTGACGTCGCTGTCAGTCATCGACATTGGGTGAAAGCAGCAGAACTCGCCGTCAGTCATCGACACTCAGTCGGTAAAAACATCTGACCTCGCCAACAGTCTTCAATTATCAAGTAAAATCATCTGACCTCGCCGTCAGTCATAAATATCCAGTCGGTAAAAACATCTGACCTCGCAGTCAGTCATTAACATCACGTCGGTAAAATCATCAGACCTCGCCGTCATTCCTCGACATCAAGTCGGTAAAAACATTTGAACTCTCCATCAATCTTTAATATCAAGTAAAAACATCTGACCTCGCCGTCAGTCATCGACATCTAGTCGATAAAAACATCTAGCCTCGCCGCCAGTCTTCAATATCAATTAAAAACATCTGACCTCGCCGTCAGTCATCGACATCCAGCCGGTACAAACATCTGACCTCGCTGTCAGTCATCAACATCACGTGAAAGCATCTGACCTCGCTGTCAGTCATCGATACTCAGTCGATAAAAACATCTGACCTCGCCGTCAGTCTTCAATTATCAAGTAAAATCATATGACCTCACCTTCAGCCATCAACATCATGTCGGTAAAAGAATCTGACCTTATTGTCAGTCATCGACATCAGGTCAGTAAAAACATTTGACCTCGCCGTCAGTCCTCGACATCACGTTGGTAAAGTCATCCGACCACGCCGTCAGTCCTCGACATCAAGTCGGTAAAAACATCTGGCCTCGCCGTCAGTCTTCAATATCAATTAAAAACATCTGACCTCGCTGTCAGTCATCGACATCCAGCCGGTAAAAACATCTGACCTTGCCGTCATTCGTCGACATCACGTCGGTAAAATCATCTGACCTCGCTGTCAGTCCTCGACATCAAGTCAGTAAAACATCTGACCTCACCGTCAGTTAACAACATCACATAAAAACATCTGACCTCGGCGTCAGTCTTCGACATCCAGTCGGTAAAATCATCTGACCTCGCCGTCAGCCATCAACATCACGTTAGTAAAATCATCTGACCTCATTGTCAGTCATCGACATCAAGTCATTAAAAACATTTGACCTCGCCGTCAGTCATCGAAATCACGTCGATAAAATCATCTAACCTCGCCGTCAGTCCTCGACATCACGTCGGTAAAATCATCTGACCACGCTGTCAGTCCTCGACATCAAGTCGGTAAAAACATCTGGCCACGCCGTCAGTCTTCAATATCAATTAAAAACATCTAACCTCGCCGTCTGTCATCGACATCCAACCAGTAAAAACATCTGACCTCGCCGTCAGTCATCAACATCACGTGAAAGCATCTGACCTCGCTGTCAGTCATCGACACTCAGTCGGTAAAAACATCTGACCTCGTTGTCTGTCTTCAATTATCAAGTAAAATCATTTGACCTCACCGTCAGCCATCAACATCACGTTGGTAAAAGAATCTGACCTCGTTGTCAGTCATCGACATCAAGTCAGTAAAAACATCTGACCTTGCCGTCAGTCATCGACATCACGTCGGTAAAATCATCTGACCTCACCGTCAGTCCTCGACATCACGTCGGTAAAATCATCCGACCACGTTGTCAGTCCTCGACATCAAGTCGGTAAAAACATCTGGCCTCGCCGTCAGTGTTCAATATCAATTAGAAACATCTGACCTCGCTGTCAGTCATCGACATCCAGCCGGTAAAAACATCTGACCTCGCCGTCAGTCGTCGACATCACGTCGGTGTTGCACCCTAAAATTTGCCCAACCTTATTCACTTGGTTTATGTTTCAATGTCATTAGCATTTGCATATAGAGTCATGTACATAGGTTACTCATCGGCATAGCATAAGCATAGCAAGTCATACAACAGGGGGACCAATCATTATTCTCATCTCTAGAGGCCTATCAAGAGGTTATTATCCTAATTCAATCTCATTCAAGTCATCAGGAAAGAATTTGAAAGCAAAGAGTTCAGCAGATCAAGCCTTGAGTCCATCTCCTAGCTGAGGGTATCTGAGGGTCAACAAAAGGGTTATGAGCTGTGAGTTGAAGGCATGGAGAGAATCTAGACATTATGAGAGACTTAGAAAGTCATTTGGAGAAGGAGACAAGTCATTGATGAGAGCACAAGAGCTATAGCTGAAGGCAGTCAACTAGGGTTTCATCTGGGTCAACCCTAGGTCAACCCTAGGTCAATTGACTGATTTAAGGGGCATTCAAGTCTAGTGGAGAGATGTGGGATTCATCATTGGATATATGAAGAAAGATATGGAGATATGCCAAGGAGAATTCAAGAGAAATCAAGGAGAAGAGGAGTTTCTAAATTAGGGTTTCTGTGTAAAATCCCCTAGTTTAGGTCAAATTTCCAAGCAAGATAAGTCAAAATGCTAGCTTCAAATGGCTTCTTGGCCAACATGAAACTTGTAGAGGATCTCAAGACCTTTAATTTGAGTTGTGGAAGACATCAAGGAGATTTATAGAACTCAAGTTATGATCCTTGCAAGTTACAGGTCATCTGAGGTATCTGAAATTTTGTCTGTGAAAGTGACTTGACTTCCAAGCAATTTTTACCCCTCAAGGAGATTTCAAATGAATTCTTGGTCAACATAAGAATTGTTCCTCATTGTCTTAGCTTTCTAGAATGGTATGGCATGACCTCATATGATGTGTGGAACTCAACTTATGGCCTTGGCAAGCAAAGGGTATTTTGGGCATTTGTGAATTACAGGTCATTTTAACCTATGTCCAAAACTCATACAAGGAGGCCTCAAATGGAAACACTTACAACATCAAACTTGCTCCAAATGGGATTTTAAGTCTAGAAAGAAGGTCACAAAGTGTTGGAAAAGCTCATAACATGAAGTTGCATGATTGGTCCAAATTTGAACTAAAATGGCTTATAATTTGAATAAAGTCAAAATGAAAAATGGTTTGGGAGATTTATAAGTCCAAATGGAGACTTCCAATATATGATTTTGAATGGAAAAGACATTATAAAGACAATGGTTCAAACACTTTTTTGAGTTTAGTGGAAGATTTCAAAGTTATCCTTGGTTACTTGCATTTTAAGAAACATAGCCAAAATGAATCAAAGTTGGAAGGCAAGGGAATGTGTAAGAGGGATCTAGAATGTTCATGTGAGCTCTATATATTCATGAAATGAAGATTGATCAAGGGTTGGCTTCATTTTTCACCAAGAATTTCCCAAATTCTCTCATTCTTTCTCATTGTGTTTTCACTTCAATTCCTCAAATTCTTCACCAATTATCATCAAAATCAACTTCATTATACTGATTCATCATCATAGATCAGAATTCAACCAAGAACAAGGTGTAATCAATCCATTTTCGAGCACTTCCATCATCAACATCAAAATTGAAGTTTCAAGTTGATAGCACAATTCAAGCCAAGTTTCATTCAAGTGTTGCATACAGAAGCAAGAGTTTCACTCACTGATCAAGATCTGAGCATTGGTGTTGGTGGATTCACGAGTTTCCATAGCTGTTTTCAAGCTTTTGCATCAGGTGCGTTTTCATTCAAACAGCTTGAATTAGTTAGTTTAGCATGATTTTGTTAGTTTAGACATGATGTAGGATGTTAGTAGAGCAATTAGGTTGAGTTTGGAGTGATTTGGTGATGATTGTTAGCAGGTGTACCAAACTGTTAGGACCTAGAACTCTTAGGTTAGTGCATTATAATGTTAGGTTGTTAGCGCAGGATGATCACCATTATGCATAGAGTAGATTAGTCTAGGTTTGATAGAGAATTGTGTTGGTGAGTTGCAGAGTGCTTCCATGGTGACCAGAACTTGTTGCTATCGGGTTTGTTGATTTGTTGAGTTTCAGAGCAATTAAAAACCATAGACGTGTAGATGGAGGGATGTAGAGTAATTTTCATGTTTATAGCGTGTTGATTCGTGGCCTGTAGAGTGAGAACAGGTTGGTAGAAGTTTGCTCGTGCATGAGCATTCATGGAGTATAAACCCTAATTCTCAGATTCAATGGAGAAGATGAAATCTGAGCGGTCCAATTCGTGCAAGACTTTTGACTTGGGAAGCCATCGTGTGGCTCTCATTTGAAGCAGATTTTGGAGGGAGATGCGTTGGCCCTAAACGCACCGTTTCATTAATTGAAACGGGCGGGCCTGAGTGAATGTTGATATCCCCACCCCCCAGTTACCAAGCCCAATCAGTTTACACATGAATCTGTTTCTATTTTCACCCCCCGCGTGTTTTTTATTTTTCATTATTTCTGAAGTCTTCTGGGCTTAACCAAATATGCTACGCACACCCCCCTGTTTGCTGGCCCACTGGATTATTAACTAGGCGTGTCTTCTATTCTAACCCCCCCTCCCTCATTTTAATTCAATTTAATTTTTTAATTCACTTTAATTTTACCAACTTTAAAAAATTCATAATAAATTCATAGAAAATCATTTTCACTTCATTCTTTTTACATCATTTTCATTAGAATGTGTAGAAAATTGTCATTAAATAAAATTGCATTTTTATTTTCATTTCATATTTTCCCCATATTTTCTAAATAAATGTCATTTTAAATAGATTCATTTCATGCATGGTTTTATTAATTTTTGTTCTACTAAATGCTTTAATATTTTGTGTTCATTCTTTTTAGGGTGTTTAGATGAGATATTGAACTTGTAGATTCCATTTAGTTCCCATTTTTAGGAGTTAATTTTAGGTGATTAATGTAGGCTTGAACAACATGAACAAATTAGGGTTTTTTAGGTGATGACTTAAGGAGTTTGATTTCATTTCCCTTAGGACTTAGGGTTTGAATAGATTAGTTATGGGACTATAGGGGCTATGGGTAGTTATTAGATCCCCTTAGAAAAAGTCAGGATTCCCCTACTGCTATTAATACTGTCTGTATATCTGATTGTCTGGTGTGGTGTGCCCTCTGGGGATTGTTGCTTGCTTGTTTGGGTATTGGGTTTGTCTGGGACCTGGGAGAGCTGAAGACTTGAGGAGATGAAGACCATTGGAGATCCAGAGGTTAAAGATCAACTGCCAGAGTTGGAGAGGAGGTTCTTGCTAGCAGCTGCTGAGGAGACTAGGGTTTAGGAGCTAGGCAGAGCTCTAGGTTAGAAAGCTTGTTTCTCAAACATGGATTGCCTTGTCTGCATCCATTCTTCTCTGTGATTCAGAGTCTCTCTAAGACACTCACCCCCTTCCTTTGGAAGGCTTGGTGATAGGGTCTATGAGATAGAACTCTTGAGAGAAAATGTCTCTTGTGTTAGAAGCAGTCTGTTCACCACCCTTGGTAGTCAACTGATTGCTTAACACCCAATTCACTCTTGTGACTGATTCCTCATCCTGGAGGTTTGAGCTTGAAGAAAAGCCATTGCAGATGGAAGATAGATGATCAAAGCCCTTGCCTGAAGGTCATGAAGATGGAGATTGATGCTTGATGAAGCCTGTAGCTGATTGGAGATTACTTGAAGCTAGATGGTGATTCAGAGCTGCTGATGCTGTTTCTTTTGCTGTTGTATTTCATTTGCTGATGTATTGATTGGTTTTCTGAACTGTATTGTTTGCTGTTTACCCTGTTGGGTTGAAAGTGAAGCCTGTTCACTTTTGCCTATTGTTTTCTAGGTTCGAGGTTGAGTAGGGACTCCCTTGCCTCGCTTGTAATGTTGCATCCATGCATTTTACTGTTTTACTATATATATCTTGATATTGTTTCTGTTTCCGTCTATTCCCTTAGGATCTCTGTTTCTCTCTGTGCAAGAGAGGAGCATGATAGACACTAGGTCTTAACCCATGCATGATAACATTAGGTTAGTTTGATTCCCTTCGCAACCGTAGGTTAGAGTTCTGTCTCTTTCTTTCTCAAAACAAACAGAAAAACACATAAAGATTTCAAACACAATAAAAGACACTTCTTCCGTAAAAGAATGTGAACTCATCAAAGCGTCATTTTTGTCCGCCGTGGACTTTTAATCAGAAAAAACCTTTTTCAGAAGGAATAAAATCAATCAAGGACAAGCTTGTGTCGTACGTGGCCCGAACTACGTTTGCTCTGATCTTCCATGCTGTGTGGAAGTACGTAGGCATAGGATGCGATATCCTAGCGAGCAACCTTCCCCTCCTTTCCCGTAGGTAGGCGAACTACGTTGACTCTGATTTCTCGTTCCAGACGGGAATACGTAGGCATAAAGTGCGATACTTTGCCGAGTCATTTTCATTTTTTATTTTCTTTTCTTTTAACCCCAGACCTTTAGCGTAGATAGAATAACAATCCATACCCGAAAACAAGCGTGGATCCCATCGAGTACGATGGACGTGAGGGGTGCTAATACCTTCCCCTTGCGTAACCGACTCCCGAACCCAGGTTTTGGTTGCGATGACCATACCTTTCCCGTGTTGTGCGAGGTTTACTCTGAGCGTTTCCTTTCCCTCCCGTGGGATAAATAACGCACGGTGGCGACTCTTCTGTTCAGCCGGCGCCGATTTTCGCAGTAGCGACAGCTGGCGACTCTGCTGGGGATCCAACGTCCCCTGGCTGCTAAGGACTGCGATGGTTCTTATGCATTTGGGATCCAACGTCCCTTAAGAGAGTCAATCCTAACGCTTGTTTTCCCGTCGAGGATTTTGTATGGAGTTATTTTATATTTCTAACCTTGTGTTTTCAGCATTATATATATTGTTTATTATTGCTGTATTGGGGTGTGACGGGTGTTCTGATGTTGAGAGATAAGCCGGACCTGGGCTTGAGTGCACCTAGAATTAGAGTAGAAATTAGTGGGCGCCCGCTTGCTTTGCTTGCTTTGGTGTCCCATGAAATCTACACTCAGACGAGGTTCCTCTGGTTGGCCTCCTGCCCCTTCCTTTGGTTGGCGTGGGTTGCTGGTTAGTTGGATTGTCGACTCTGGGGACCGATCATTTGGAAGTTGGCTAAGTGAGGCCTCTTCAGGGATTGATGATGCCACTCCTTCTGGGAATCGTATCATCAACCCTGAAAGTCTGTGACGCCGACGACCGCATAGGATGCCGTACCTTGTGCCAGTTATAGGGCCACCCACCTGTGAGGGGATTCAGGGTTATGCAGGCAACTAGACCTTCAGACCACCGGTTTGTTCATCAGGATCTTGGATACTTATGGAGGGTTCTAAGGTCTGTCAGAGACCAGTTGGTGTGTTCCGAGGTCTGTCAGAGACTATTTGGAGATGTGTTCTGAGGTCTGTCAGAGACCAGTGGGGGATATGATCTGAGGTCTGCCAGAGACCATTCAGGTTATGATTATGGGGTCTATCAGAGACCAATATTGGAGCTTTGTTTGAGGTATATCTGAGACCAGGGCTTGAGGACTTCTGGATGGTCTATCTGAGACCTTTCTTGATTGGGTTCAGGCTATTCAGCTACAGCATTTGGCCCCTGTTGCATGTTACTTGCATTGTATTGCCTGCATATCCATTACCATTTGCATTTCACTAACGTGTGTCTGTGCTGCAGGTGCATTTGCATTTCCCTAGTTCTAGTGCCCAGACTTCTGAGTTTTGATCATGACTAGCTTAAGGAGAACGGTTGCTTACAAATTGCCTACGCCTGATATTGTTCCTTTACTTGGGTTGATCTCTCTTGCTGATGAGGGTGTTCGTAGGAGCTTCCGGATGAGCTATGGTAGACTACTGAGATTGGTGTGCAAACCTACAGAGGTAGAGTTAGATGGGCTGTATGCTTTGATGCAATTCTACGACCCTGCTTTGAGGTGCTTTACGTTCTCTGACTTTATTATGGGACCAACCCTGGAGGAATACGCTGAGTATGTTGAGCTGCCCGTGCAGAACCAGGTTCCATTCATTCATTATGGCGCCAAACCCAAGCCTGAGGAATTGGCAAAAGCCTTGCATGTTGATGCTTCTGAACTTGTGACTACTATTTCCCGTGGAGTTCCAGGCTTCTCATTTCAGTTCTTAGTTGGTAAAGCCCAAGAGTACGCCAAGAGCGGGTGCTGGGTTGCTTTCAATGCTGTGTTGGCCTTGTGCATTTATGGCATAGTACTGTTCCCCAATATACCGGACTTTGTGGATTTTGATGCGTTCTACTTGTTTGCCGCTGGTAATCCTGTACCTACTTTACTCGGAGATCTCTACCACTCACTGCATTATAAGAATGAGAAGGGAAGAGGGAAGAATGTTCATCTGTGTGTGCCCTTGTTGAGTATGTGGTTTGAGAGTCACCTTCCTAAGAGAGGATCTGTTGCAGAGACTACAGTCCCAGCTGATTGGCCGGAGCGCCTGATGAGGCTATCGTCGGAAGATATGGAGTGGTTTGATAGAGATCTGCTGGGATCCGAGCTTATCTTCAGTTGTTCTGGTTACCCTAATGTGCCGCTGATAGGAAGAAAAGGGTGTATCAATTATAACCCTGCTCTATTCATTCGCCAGTTCGGATATGCGCTGAAGAATCCACCTCAGGAGGAAGAAGTACAGGAATCTCTGTACTTCACCGGAGAAGTGAAGGGGGAGTTATTAGCCAAGTTGCAACATGCCTGGACGCGTATTAACCGCCGAGGGAAGCCTTTGTTAGGTAAGAATGACTGTCAGGCCTACGCACCTTATAGAGTTTGGATTCAGGAAAGAGCAAGTCAGTTATTAATGCCATTTCCAGATGTACCAATCCTTGTTCCTATTCCGGTAGCGGAGCCAACTACTGTTTCTAGGGAAGTCTACGAGCAAGTTGTGAGAGAAAAAGAAGCCTTGATGAAGGTCAACGAAGGGTTAGAGCAAGAGTTAGCCCAAGTACGCAGTGAGAAAAACAAGGCTGTGTATGCTTTCCAACAACGGGCCGAGCTGGTAAACAGACTAGGGGCTGAGTTGACTGAAGAAAAGAAAAAGCGTGAACGTCTGGGGCAAGAGTTCAGAAGCTCCCATGACATGCTGGAAGCCAAAAAGAAAGCACTCGACGCAGCACACCGAGAGATATCTTCTTGCAATAAGACTTGGAATGCCACACTCACCAATAACAAGAAGAGGGAAGATAAGCTGAAGCAGCAAATCTCCGACCTCGAAGGGAAGTTGAAGTCTAGCATCAAGAAGTGTGAGGAGGAAGTGATGACCCGGTATAGTGTCCAGCATGCACTGAACAAGGCAATCAAGTCCAGGGATGAAGCAGTGTCTCAGAAGCGAAAGTTAGAAGATTGCTTCGGAGAAGCAACCTGGGAAGAAACTGCTGAAGACGTATGCCGTGTCCTTAAGAGGAGAAACCAGCTTGTTGAAGGGCTGCTTGATCGACCAAGCCATCCGGAGACCAAGAAGTTGATAGAGGAGTACCAGACTTTTGGGAGGATTTGATCGTTTCATGTAATAACTTGTATGCTTTATTTGCATAGTGCTGACCATCACCAGGATTGTTGGTTGAGGTCATGCCTTCTTTGTACTCTCAGTGATATTGTACCCTGGGCTTATTGATTCTCTCTGCAATATATGAGGCTTTCTACGATTCAGCTCCGATATTCCTATTGTCAGCACTGTCACTGCACCGGCACCTTCGCACTAGAACTGGGGGAATGAACTTCCCTAACGCACAGACACATTGCATTGCATTCATATTCATATTGCATTACAGGTAATCTTTGGATGGTGTCTTATTTCCTGCTTTGCATCAGGTACTTAACAGGATTGCAGATCAGCATCCGCACCGCTATTCTACACGCTCCAATTGTCGGAAAATCATGGACCAGATGCAGAACGAGATGCAAGATGTGCGCGAGAAGCTCGCTCTCTTCATGCAGACTATGGAGGCTATAGCAAAAGGGCAAGAGAATTTGCAGGCCATGGTCCAGCCTCTGTTGGCTCGCAACGCTGGTCATGGTAATGAAGATCATCAGTCTGTCCGGGTTGATACTGCTCATGGAGACGGCACTCCCACGCCAGTGGCTCCGCCCGTAGTCAATATACCTGCCGCTAATGTCAACAACACTACCACTGCTGTGAATGGTAACGTCGGAGTGGGGAATGAAACTGCTGTCCATAATGCTGGGCTGGGTGATGTCAATTTGGGAGATAATCTAGGAGGCAATGGCTTTGTCAATACTGGGTTCGGATTCAACGATCAGGGATTCGATAACGCTGGGAAGTATGGCTTTAATGCTCAAGGCTTTGGGCAAGATGGTTATGGTATGGTCAATCAGGGTTACGGAGGCTTTGGAAACGGAAACGGTACTGGATTTATGGCTTTTGGTCCTGCTGGAGGTGTTCAAGGGTACGGCAACAGAGGCCGAGGTCCGGGGATGAATCAGATCAGAGCTGGACGTAATAATGCGTATGATGGGTACGGAGCTGGAAACGGTCTGTGGCAAGAAGATCAGCAGGAAGACGCCTTCTCTGGAGGAGGTTTTGAAGGGCCGATGGATGATTCCCAAAAGATAAGAATGCTGGAAGAGCAGATGAAGGGAGTCTTAAATCAAAGTGCTGTGGGATTAGACATGGCAACCATGGGCTTGGTACCTGGCTTGAGGGTGCCAATTAAATTCAAAGCTCCTGCGTTCGATAAGTACAAAGGAGACACATGTCCGAAAGTGCATGTACGAGCTTATTACAGAAAGATGTCTGCATACTCAACTGATGAAAGAATGCTAATGCATTTCTTTCAGGATAGTCTGTCGGGCCCTTCCCTAGAGTGGTACATGGGGTTGGAGCCAACTGATATCAAGACATGGAAGCAATTAGCAGAGGCGTTTGTAGCCCATTACAAATATAACAGCGACCTGGCACCCAATCGGGTCCAGTTGGCCGGGCTTTCGCAGAAGAAGGGGGAGAGTTTTAAAGAGTACGCGCAAAGATGGCGCGATATGGCTGCCAGGGTCCGTCCTCCTGTAGAAGATAAGGAAATGAACGATATGTTTGTTGGCACGTTCACAGGGCTGTTTCATGATATGCTGTTTCATACGTCTCTGGCCAGTTTTTCAGACCTGATTCTGATGGGGGAAAAGATTGAGCGTAATATTAAGCAAGGAAAGTTCCAAGTCGAGGAATCAGCTGCATCTGGCAGTAATAGGAAAGCTTATGGTGGGCGCCGTCAGGGCGAGGCAAGCGCGGTATTTGGAGGCCGAGGCCGAGGCCGAGGCAGGGGAAGAGGTCAATATCGTCAGCCGCAGCAGGTGTCGAGTGTTACTATCCCCTATCAACAACAACCAATCCAGCAACAACAACCGGTTCAGCAGCAACCAATGCCACAGCAGCAGCAGCCTCAGCAGGGGGCACAGCAAGCTCAGCGAAGATTCCAGGGTAGTAAGCCGAGAAGAGTGTTTGAGAAGCCTCCCTCTACCTATGCTGATTTATTGCAGACATTGTTGGGATTGAATCTGGTAGAGAAAAGAACTCTGGCACCGATAACGGGAGCTCCCCCGTTCGGCTACGATGCAAATAGGCACTGTGAGTTTCATTCTGGAGCTCCGGGTCACGATATAGAAGGTTGCCATGCTTTTAAGCACGTTGTGCAGGATCTCTTAGACAACAAGACTATCAACTTCGGAACGGCAGGTCCGAATATAGTCCAGAAACCCATGCCTAATCATGGGGCGAACGCCGTTCTGACTGAGGAAGGTATGAATCTGGTTCTGAATGTGGAAGATTTGAAGACGCCGCTGAGCGAGATAAAGAGCCGACTGTTACAAGGAGGTGTTTACCCAGGATGTAACGAGTATTGCTTAGATTGTTGGACCCTAGCTGGGGGGTGTGAAGATTTGAAGAAAGGCATTCAGGCCTTAATTGATGAAGGTATATTGCAGTTTGATCGAGCGGCAACTGACGAGCCTGCAGGGGCAGTGGTGGATAATCGGAGTGATGTGGCCACAGTGACGATTCCTCGGAAGACGATCACTATTGCAGCACCAGCTCAGCGACCACCGATTACCATAACTAAAGCCGGGCCAATCCCGTATGAGAACACGAAAGCAGTCCCATGGTCATATGGGTTAGAGGTGTATTGTGACGGGATAAAGATTGATGTTAACAAGCAGTCAGTGGAGATTGTGGATAATGTTGTTGGCTCAGGAGGCATGACAAGGAGTGGCAGGATCTTTATATCCCCTGAAGTGGAGGCTGAAAGACTAGCGAAAGGAAAAGGGAAAGCGGTTGAAAATGTTCCGGTGCAAGCAAGTGAAAAAGAAGCAGCATCGAAGGATGTAGAAGAATTCATGCGCTTGATTCGGAAAAGTGATTATAAGATTGTGGAGCATCTGCAGCAGACACCGTCCAAAATATCTATCTTGTCATTGCTGTTGTGTTCGGAAGCTCACCGAAATGCTTTGCTGAAAGTCCTGGACACTTCTTTTGTACCCCAGGACGTCTCCGTAAATCAGCTAGAAGGAGTATTGGCACACGTGAATGCAGGCCACAGCTTGGGCTTTACCGATTTTGACTTGACTCCGAAAGGGAGAGATCATAATATGGCATTACACGTATCTGTTGAGTGTAGAGGATCAGTAATGTCGCACGTATTGGTTGACACCGGGTCATCTTTGAATGTGCTGCCTAAGAAGGCGATGATGAAGCTGGATGTTCGAGGAATTTTGTGTACACCCAGTGATTTGGTAGTCAGAGCGTTTGACGGCACGCGGAGAACAGTCTTCGGATCGATTACTTTGCCTCTGCAAGTGGGGCCGGAAGTGTTTGCAACTGAGTTTTATATCATGGATATACAGCCTGCGTACAGCTGCTTGCTGGGAAGACCCTGGATTCATGGGGCAGGGGCAGTCACGTCCACCCTGCATCAGAAGTTAAAGTATATGGTCGGAGACAGCGTAGTCACCGTGTGCGGAGAAGAAGACATCCTGGTCAGCCATTTATCTTCATTCAAATATGTGGAAGTCGACGGAGAGATCCACGAGACGCCATGCCAGGCATTCGAAGGTTTGCGCATCAAAGACAAAGGTCCCGGGCCGAGCAAAGTGCCAGAGATAGCTGTCTCATCGTATAAAGAAGCTCAAGCTCTAGTAGAAGCAGGAGAAGCCAAGGGCTGGGGCAAAGTGCTGGACATTCCTGTGAAGATGGACCGGTTCGGGCTGGGGTATCGACCGTCGTCATCCACTCCTTCCGTGGAGGCCCCCCGTTTCAGAAAGCCAATTATCATCTCTGCCAGTGGAGTATGCCATGAAACTGTCAATGCTGCTTCAGAGTCTGATGAAGGGGGCAGCGATTGTGATATGGATGCCTGGATTCAGCCAAGCACGCCAGGACAAGGACTGTGCAACTGGTCTATTCAGGAGCTTGTTCCTGTGACTTTTAAACAGTAATGCTTTGCTTTATTAATTGTTGAATAATCTGATGTCTTGCCCGGGGCATCAGGATTTGCTTAGGGCTGTGTTGTTATAAACATTGCGTGCTAATCATTAAATAAATGGCGTTTTTTCATGTGCAAATACCGTAATCCTTGTCTTTCCTGTTTTGTATTTTTCAATAAAATGGCAATGTGGTTATTCGCTTTATACGCATTTTAAAGCACTTAACCATTCCTTTTGCAGGATAACATTTTCAGATGACATCCTTGCACCACCTATGACTCGTCCCGACTTTGAGCACCCCGTGCTTCAGGCTGAAGAAGAGGTTGTCGAAGATAGCGACGTTCCTGAAGAACTGTCTTGGTTAGTAAAGCAAGAGGAAAGAGCCATTCTGCCTCACGACGAGGTCATCGAAATTATCAATTTGGGGTCGGAAGGGGTTGAGAAAAATATTCGTATCGGAGCCGCACTGCAGAGTGATATCAAGCGAAGACTGGTTGAAATGCTCCGAGAGTATAATGATGTATTCGCTTGGTCATATGAGGATATGCCAGGGCTCGATACAGATATGGTTGTGCATCGCCTGCCACTGAAAGAAGATTGCCCGCCGGTCAAACAAAAGCTTCGCAGAACGCGACCAGATATGGCGATGAAGATCAAAGAGGAGGTTCAGAAACAGTGGGACGCTGGTTTCCTGGCTGTGACAAAGTATCCCTCATGGGTTGCCAACATCGTACCAGTGCCAAAGAAAGATGGCAAGGTTCGTATGTGCGTGGATTATAGAGATTTGAATAAAGCAAGCCCAAAAGACGACTTTCCACTTCCTCACATTGACGTGTTAGTTGATAATACTGCTCAGTACTCTGTATTCTCCTTCATGGATGGCTTTTCAGGCTACAATCAAATTAAAATGGCGCCAGAGGATATGGAGAAGACTACTTTTATAACGCCTTGGGGAACATTTTGCTACAAAGTGATGCCCTTTGGTTTGAAAAATGCTGGGGCAACATATCAGCGTGCGATGACGACTCTTTTCCATGACATGATGCATAAAGAGATCGAAGTTTATGTTGACGATATGATTGCCAAATCCCAGACGGAGGAAGAGCATCTGGTGAATCTGCTGAAGTTGTTTAAAAGACTTAGGAAGTTCAGGCTGAGGCTGAACCCTAATAAATGCACCTTCGGGGTGAGATCGGGTAAACTGCTGGGGTTTATCGTAAGCGAAAGAGGAATAGAGGTCGATCCTGCTAAAATAAAAGCGATTCAAGAAATGCCGACGCCTAAAACAGAGAAAGAGGTGCGCGGGTTTTTAGGGAGATTGAACTACATTGCCCGATTCATATCTCACCTAACGGCCACGTGTGAACCATTATTCAAGCTGCTAAAGAAAGATCAAGCTGTAACGTGGAACGAAAATTGTCAAAAGGCGTTCGATAAAATAAAGAAGTATTTGCAGGAGCCTCCTGTTCTGATACCCCCAGTGGCAGGTAGACCCTTGATCATGTATTTGACGGTTCTTGAGGGAAGCATGGGTTGTGTTCTCGGTCAACACGACGAGACGGGGAGAAAAGAGCATGCGATCTATTACTTGAGTAAGAAATTTACAGACTGTGAATCTCGATACTCAATGCTGGAGAAAACTTGTTGCGCGCTAGCCTGGGCCGCCAAGCGTTTGAGGCAGTACATGCTGAATCATACAACCATGCTCATCTCGAAGATGGATCCAATCAAATATATATTCGAAAAGCAGGCGTTGTCAGGTAGAATTGCCCGTTGGCAGATGGTCTTGACTGAATATGATATTCAATACGTCTCGCAAAAGGCTATAAAGGGGAGTGTGCTGTCTGAGTATCTGGCGGAGCAGCCTATTGAAGAGTACCAATCGATGAGGTTTGATTTTCCTGACGAGGATATCATGTACTTAAAGATGAAAGATTGCGAAGAGCCGTTGCCAGACGAAGGACCAGAGTTGGGGTCCCAGTGGAAGATGATATTTGATGGAGCTGTAAACGCTTACGGTAGCGGAATAGGGGCTATCATCACCACGCCACACGGGTCGCACATCCCGTTTACTGCCCGATTGACCTTTGCCGTTACCAACAACGAGGCCGAATACGAAGCTTGTATAATGGGGCTTGAAGAAGCCATTGATTTGAGAATCAAACATCTAGACGTATACAGAGACTCGGCTCTGGTAGTGAATCAGATAAAAGGGGAATGGGAGACACGGCAGCCTAATTTGATACATTATATGAATTATGCAAGGAGATTGTTGCCTTTCTTCGACAAAGTTGAATTGCATCACGTGCCGCGGGCAGAGAATCAAATGGCTGACGCCCTTGCCACTTTGTCTTCCATGTACAAGGTCAACTTCTGGAACGAAGCTCCCCAAATCACTATCTCTCGGTTGGACAGGCCAGCTTATGTATTTGCTATTGATGAAGCATCTGATGACAAACCGTGGTATTTCGATATCCTTAATTTCCTGAAGAATAAAGAGTATCCGGCTGGGGCATCCAGTCAAGATCAGAAGACTCTCAGGAGATTAGCGGGTAATTTCTACTTGAACCCGGATGGCGTCTTATACAGAAGAAACCACGATTTGGTGTTGTTGCGTTGTGTAGACGAGAAAGAGGCCAAGCTTCTTATGGAGGAAATTCACGAGGGTGCCTTTGGTACGCATGCTGGTGGGCATGCTATGACGAGAAAGCTGCTGAGGGCAGGTTATTTTTGGCTGACAATGGAAACTGATTGTTTCAAGTTCGCAAGGAAGTGCCACAAGTGCCAAATCTATGCGGACAAGATACATGTGCCTCCAAGTCCTTTAAATGTGATGTCATCTCCATGGCCATTCTCGATGTGGGGAATCGATATGATTGGAAAGATCGAGCCGACGGCTTCTAACGGGCATCGGTTCATCCTAGTAGCAATCGATTATTTCACCAAGTGGGTGGAAGCGGCGTCTTACGCGAACGTAACGAAGCAAGTGGTGGCCAGATTCATCAAGAGAGATATCATTTGCCGATATGGGATCCCCGAGCGGATAATCACGGATAATGGTTCGAATCTGAACAACAAAATGATGAAGGAGCTCTGTCAGAATTTCAAGATCGAACATCACAACTCCTCCCCTTACCGACCCAAGATGAATGGCGCTGTCGAAGCGGCCAATAAGAATATCAAGAAAATCGTCCAGAAAATGGTGGTGACCTATAAGGATTGGCATGAAATGCTACCTTTTGCTTTGCACGGTTATCGTACGACGGTACGCACATCAACCGGGGCAACTCCGTTCTCGTTGGTATACGGAATGGAAGCGGTATTACCATTAGAGGTTGAGATCCCTTCTCTGAGGGTATTGCAAGACGTTCAGCTTGACGAGGCAGAATGGGTAACGAATAGATTGAACCAACTGAGTCTGATGGATGAGAAGAGGCTAGCTTCTCTGGCATGCGGTCGTTTGTACCAAAGACGAATGAAGAAAGCGTACGATAAGAAGATACTTCCGCGAAGCTTTCAGACGGGCGACCTTGTGCTGAAAAGGATTCTCCCGCCGCAAGCAGATCACAGGGGCAAGTGGACCCCCAACTACGAAGGGCCATACGTTGTCAGAAAGGTCTTCTCAGGAGGAGCGTTGTTGTTGTCCACCATGGACGGAGAAGACTTTGCGTCACCTGTGAATTCGGACGCAGTTAAAAAATACTTTGCTTAAAATAGACCCGCTGGACAGAAAAAGAGAGTCCAGGCAAAAATGGGGCATCCTGGCGAACCAAAAACAGAATGAAAGGTTCGGGCAAAAATTAGGGATAAAAATTGGAAAAATGTACACCCGCGAAGTTGAAAACCTACACTGGGCGGCTTCGGCAAAAAAGGGTATCCCGGTGAACTGAAAACCCGTAAAGGGCGGTTCACGCAAAAGTTAGGGATTTGAAAAGCAAATGACTGCGGTCCGAATTCGATATTGCAATGAGCATCAATGCGGGAGAATACATTTGAGGAGTCAGTTATCGGATACAATCTCTTCAGAAGTGGGGATACCGGGAATGCATTAGAGTCGGATGAGTCATAGGAGGATCAGTTCGTGGTGTTCATCTGCATCCCGTTGCCGACATGTGTACAAAATTTAATTTGTCAATATTTATGCTTCTTGTGCATACTTGCATACTTATGTATTTGCTTTGCGTAACTTCCTCTTTTCAGGAGTTACGTCCTGTGTACAAAAAAAACTCCGCCCATTCAGGGGCCCGATCAATAAAATGTGTTATTCAGTACTTGATGCTGATTCTTTACTGTTTTGTGCATGATTAACGCCTAAGTTTGATGAAGCTAGCATGAGTATAACATCGCTGGCCCTTGCCAACAATTGTTAAAGCTTTGAATTAACTGAGTGTAACGTCACTAACCTGAATTGATTTGATTGCATAGGCTTGCCGTGTCTTGTTTGTGTTGTTGCAGGTTTCGTAACCATACGAGGAGAATGATCAAAAGAGCGCGATAACGAAAGACTTGATCCCCACGCAGGTCATGCATGTTCTTCCTGAAGAAGGATAGAATTTCCCAGCTAGCCGTAGCTTACTCAAAAGGACGTGCTCCAGAAAAGTTATTCGTCCTCAACAGAGTTTGGCGATTTCAAGATCGTAAGGCTGTATTCAGGCAGGTTCATTTTTCCCCGCGGGGTCATGCACTCTCCCCCAGCGGAATCAATTAACTTTCCCCAAGAGAATCATCTCATCCCCAGCGGAATTCTCTTTGCAAGTGTTTTCATTCCTTCCAGTGGAACTCGAAGATCAAGACTCTCCAAAGCAGAGTTGATGGTGGGTCCTGTCGTTTGTTTTGTCAGAGATACTGTGTGATATCAGTTCACGTTCCAGCAGAAAGTCCAATCATACCAGGCACATCCGCTACTCCCCAGTAGAGTTATATTCCCCAGCAGGATGTTACTTCAACAAGGTGCTCGGTTTAAGTTCCCAATTTCCCAGCAGGGTTGACTTCACCCTTCCAGCATTTATTTTGCTGGAATAATTCTGTAGCATCTGGCTATCCCCGGCGAAGTCGGCATTATCTTTAGCATTTATTTTGCTGAAGCAGTTTCTGTACTCTAGCAAGTCAGGTGGAGAGAACTCTTGCTCAAATGAACTACCAAATATTCAAGATCTCGGCATGAGACATCCGATGATAATATCGGTTTCGGCAGTATTCCCCACAGAGTTAGCATGATGAGATTCTCTTTGTCTCTAACAGAGTCATTTATGCAAATGTCTCTTATTTTCCCCGCCAGAGTTGCCAGGATAAGTTTCTCTTTGTTCCCAGGCAGAATCGGTTGTCATCAGGGGTTCCATGAATCAGAATTTCAGAGGCCACCGCCGGTTATCAGAACAGGCGTCCGATAGTTGGTTTCCAGACATCCCCAGTAGAGTCTGTCTCAAAGTCGTTGTCGCGTCAATGCTAAGGAGTTTGCGGGTGAGGATCATTGGAGAACTAAGTCCTGACGTGGACAATTTATTCCTATATTGGCGGGATTTCTTCAGAAGTGGGCGTCCTAACATGGACAGGTTTATTTCCCCGGATTGGTGGCGTGTGTTAGTCCTATCGTGGGCAGATTCGAGTTCTCGAAATTAGTGGAATGGGAGGTCATGACGTTGACAAAAGTAATTACTCTTTGTGTTGGTGTCCTGACGCGGACAAATCAGACAAGCATGTGAGTCCTTACGTGGACAAGTCTTATTTCTTCAGCGGGTCGAAGACGCCTGAGTCCTAACGTGGACAAATCAAGACGATATCGGTATCCTGACGTGGACAAATCCAAAGAAATTATTATTCCTAACGTGGACGATGTAGTCCTTACGCGGACATATCAAGTTGGATTCCTTACGTGGAAAAAGATAGTTTCCTTACGCGGAAATGACAGTATTCCTAACGTGGAAAGAAAGCGTGTTCCTTACGTGGAAGAGAAAGAGAAGTTTCAGTTCCTGACGTGGAAAGATTGAGATTCCTTACGTGGAAAGAGAAAATGATTCCCTACGTGGAAAAGAGACGGAGATTCCTTACGTGGAAAGATTAGAGTCCTTACGCGGACATATCAAGATTGATTCCTTACGTGGAAAGATTAGAGTCCTCACGCGGACATATCAAGATTGATTCCTGACGTGGAAAGAAGTGGGTTATTCCTGACGTGGAAGAGGTTAGTCCTGACGCGGGCAGATCAAAGAAGTTATTCCTAATGTGGAAGAAGAAGGTTTACTCCTTACGTGGAAAAATTGGAGTCCTGACGTGGACAGATTCAGAACCAAAGTTGAATTCCTTACGTGGAAAGATTGGGGTCCTGACGCGGACATGTCAAGTGGTATTGGAGTCCTTACGTGGAAAGATTGATATAGTTCTCCTTATGTGGAAAGAAGATTGCTTCCTGACGTGGAAAGATGAAAGGGTTAGTCCTGACGTGGACAGATACAGAAGAAATGATTCCTAACGTGGACGATGTTATTCCTAACGTGGACAGGTGCTATTCCTAACGTGGAAGGTTTTATTCCTAACGTGGACGATTCAGTTTATGGAAATGCAGACGAATTATCCCCAGCGGAGTTGCCGAGATTTTTCTGGGTTAACAGCAAGTGGAGTCCTAACGTGGACAGGTTATAGTTGAGATTTCTTCGTATGGACGACAGACAGAGTCCTAACGTGGACAAGCAAGCAATCTGTTATGACAGAAGCCTCTTCAGAACGATGAAGACAATCCCCAGCACGGTCGCACGAGATCAGTGGGTTGCTGTAACAGTCAGATTCAGCTGATGAATGTCATTCCCCAAGCAGTGGCGCAGTTTATTTCTGCGGTTGGCAAATTTCTGGGTTCCTAGTATTCAACCGTCTCGTACCGCGAATGTCTGAAGGCTCCGGGCTCTTCACCCAATCGGGTCCAAGCCGCTTGAATAGGGGCAACTGTTGCACCCTAAAATTTGCCCAACCTTATTCACTTGGTTTATGTTTCAATGTCATTAGCATTTGCATATAGAGTCATGTACATAGGTTACTCATCGGCATAGCATAAGCATAGCAAGTCATACAACAGGGGGACCAATCATTATTCTCATCTCTAGAGGCCTATCAAGAGGTTATTATCCTAATTCAATCTCATTCAAGTCATCAGGAAAGAATTTGAAAGCAAAGAGTTCAGCAGATCAAGCCTTGAGTCCATCTCCTAGCTGAGGGTATCTGAGGGTCAACAAAAGGGTTGTGAGCTGTGAGTTGAAGGCATGGAGAGAATCTAGACATTATGAGAGACTTAGAAAGTCATTTGGAGAAGGAGACAAGTCATTGATGAGAGCACAAGAGCTATAGCTGAAGGCAGTCAACTAGGGTTTCATCTGGGTCAACCCTAGGTCAACCCTAGGTCAATTGACTGATTTAAGGGGCATTCAAGTCTAGTGGAGAGATGTGGGATTCATCATTGGATATATGAAGAAAGATATGGAGATATGCCAAGGAGAATTCAAGAGAAATCAAGGAGAAGAGGAGTTTCTAAATTAGGGTTTCTGTGTAAAATCCCCTAGTTTAGGTCAAATTTCCAAGCAAGATAAGTCAAAATGCTAGCTTCAAATGGCTTCTTGGCCAACATGAAACTTGTAGAGGATCTCAAGACCTTTAATTTGAGTGGTGGAAGACATCAAGGAGATTTATAGAACTCAAGTTATGATCCTTGCAAGTTACAGGTCATCTGAGGTATCTGAAATTTTGTCTGTGAAAGTGACTTGACTTCCAAGCAATTTTTACCCCTCAAGGAGATTTCAAATGAATTCTTGGTCAACATAAGAATTGTTCCTCATTGTCTTAGCTTTCTAGAATGGTATGGCATGACCTCATATGATGTGTGGAACTCAACTTATGGCCTTGGCAAGCAAAGGGTATTTTGGGCATTTGTGAATTACAGGTCATTTTAACCTATGTCCAAAACTCATACAAGGAGGCCTCAAATGGAAAAACTTACAACATCAAACTTGCTCCAAATGGGATTTTAAGTCTAGAAAGAAGGTCACAAAGTGTTGGAAAAGCTCATAACATGAAGTTGCATGATTGGTCCAAATTTGAACTAAAATGGCTTATAATTTGAATAAAGTCAAAATGAAAAATGGTTTGGGAGATTTATAAGTCCAAATGGAGACTTCCAATATATGATTTTGAATGGAAAAGACATTCTAAAGACAATGGTTCAAACACTTTTTTGAGTTTAGTGGAAGATTTCAAAGTTATCCTTGGTTACTTGCATTTTAAGAAACATAGCCAAAATGAATCAAAGTTGGAAGGCAAGGGAATGTGTAAGAGGGATCTAGAATGTTCATGTGAGCTCTATATATTCATGAAATGAAGATTGATCAAGGGTTGGCTTCATTTTTCACCAAGAATTTCCCAAATTCTCTCATTCTTTCTCATTGTGTTTTCACTTCAATTCCTCAAATTCTTCACCAATTATCATCAAAATCAACTTCATTATACTGATTCATCATCATAGATCAGAATTCAACCAAGAACAAGGTGTAATCAATCCATTTTCGAGCACTTCCATCATCAACATCAAAATTGAAGTTTCAAGTTGATAGCACAATTCAAGCCAAGTTTCATTCAAGTGTTGCATACAGAAGCAAGAGTTTCACTCACTGATCAAGATCTGAGCATTGGTGTTGGTGGATTCACGAGTTTCCATAGCTGTTTTCAAGCTTTTGCATCAGGTGCGTTTTCATTCAAACAGCTTGAATTAGTTAGTTTAGCATGATTTTGTTAGTTTAGACATGATGTAGGATGTTAGTAGAGCAATTAGGTTGAGTTTGGAGTGATTTGGTGATGATTGTTAGCAGGTGTACCAAACTGTTAGGACCTAGAACTCTTAGGTTAGTGCATTATAATGTTAGGTTGTTAGCGCAGGATGATCACCATTATGCATAGAGTAGATTAGTCTAGGTTTGATAGAGAATTGTGTTGGTGAGTTGCAGAGTGCTTCCATGGTGACCAGAACTTGTTGCTATCGGGTTTGTTGATTTGTTGAGTTTCAGAGCAATTAAAAACCATAGACGTGTAGATGGAGGGATGTAGAGTAATTTTCATGTTTATAGCGTGTTGATTCGTGGCCTGTAGAGTGAGAACAGGTTGGTAGAAGTTTGCTCGTGCATGAGCATTCATGGAGTATAAACCCTAATTCTCAGATTCAATGGAGAAGATGAAATCTGAGCGGTCCAATTCGTGCAAGACTTTTGACTTGGGAAGCCATCGTGTGGCTCTCATTTGAAGCAGATTTTGGAGGGAGATGCGTTGGCCCTAAACGCACCGTTTCATTAATTGAAACGGGCGGGCCTGAGTGAATGTTGATATCCCCACCCCCCAGTTACCAAGCCCAATCAGTTTACACATGAATCTGTTTCTATTTTCACCCCCCGCGTGTTTTTTATTTTTCATTATTTCTGAAGTCTTCTGGGCTTAACCAAATATGCTACGCACACCCCCCTGTTTGCTGGCCCACTGGATTATTAACTAGGCGTGTCTTCTATTCTAACCCCCCCTCCCTCATTTTAATTCAATTTAATTTTTTAATTCACTTTAATTTTACCAACTTTAAAAAATTCATAATAAATTCATAGAAAATCATTTTCACTTCATTCTTTTTACATCATTTTCATTAGAATGTGTAGAAAATTGTCATTAAATAAAATTGCATTTTTATTTTCATTTCATATTTTCCCCATATTTTCTAAATAAATGTCATTTTAAATAGATTCATTTCATGCATGGTTTTATTAATTTTTGTTCTACTAAATGCTTTAATATTTTGTGTTCATTCTTTTTAGGGTGTTTAGATGAGATATTGAACTTGTAGATTCCATTTAGTTCCCATTTTTAGGAGTTAATTTTAGGTGATTAATGTAGGCTTGAACAACATGAACAAATTAGGGTTTTTTAGGTGATGACTTAAGGAGTTTGATTTCATTTCCCTTAGGACTTAGGGTTTGAATAGATTAGTTATGGGACTATAGGGGCTATGGGTAGTTATTAGATCCCCTTAGAAAAAGTCAGGATTCCCCTACTGCTATTAATACTGTCTGTATATCTGATTGTCTGGTGTGGTGTGCCCTCTGGGGATTGTTGCTTGCTTGTTTGGGTATTGGGTTTGTCTGGGACCTGGGAGAGCTGAAGACTTGAGGAGATGAAGACCATTGGAGATCCAGAGGTTAAAGATCAACTGCCAGAGTTGGAGAGGAGGTTCTTGCTAGCAGCTGCTGAGGAGACTAGGGTTTAGGAGCTAGGCAGAGCTCTAGGTTAGAAAGCTTGTTTCTCAAACATGGATTGCCTTGTCTGCATCCATTCTTCTCTGTGATTCAGAGTCTCTCTAAGACACTCACCCCCTTCCTTTGGAAGGCTTGGTGATAGGGTCTATGAGATAGAACTCTTGAGAGAAAATGTCTCTTGTGTTAGAAGCAGTCTGTTCACCACCCTTGGTAGTCAACTGATTGCTTAACACCCAATTCACTCTTGTGACTGATTCCTCATCCTGGAGGTTTGAGCTTGAAGAAAAGCCATTGCAGATGGAAGATAGATGATCAAAGCCCTTGCCTGAAGGTCATGAAGATGGAGATTGATGCTTGATGAAGCCTGTAGCTGATTGGAGATTACTTGAAGCTAGATGGTGATTCAGAGCTGCTGATGCTGTTTCTTTTGCTGTTGTATTTCATTTGCTGATGTATTGATTGGTTTTCTGAACTGTATTGTTTGCTGTTTACCCTGTTGGGTTGAAAGTGAAGCCTGTTCACTTTTGCATATTGTTTTCTAGGTTCGAGGTTGAGTAGGGACTCCCTTGCCTCGCTTGTAATGTTGCATCCATGCATTTTACTGTTTTACTATATATATCTTGATATTGTTTCTGTTTCCGTCTATTCCCTTAGGATCTCTGTTTCTCTCTGTGCAAGAGAGGAGCATGATAGACACTAGGTCTTAACCCATGCATGATAACATTAGGTTAGTTTGATTCCCTTCGCAACCGTAGGTTAGAGTTCTGTCTCTTTCTTTCTCAAAACAAACAGAAAAACACATAAAGATTTCAAACACAATAAAAGACACTTCTTCCGTAAAAGAATGTGAACTCATCAAAGCGTCATTTTTGTCCGCCGTGGACTTTTAATCAGAAAAAACCTTTTTCAGAAGGAATAAAATCAATCAAGGACAAGCTTGTGTCGTACGTGGCCCGAACTACGTTTGCTCTGATCTTCCATGCTGTGTGGAAGTACGTAGGCATAGGATGCGATATCCTAGAGAGCAACCTTCCCCTCCTTTCCCGTAGGTAGGCGAACTACGTTGACTCTGATTTCTCGTTCCAGACGGGAATACGTAGGCATAAAGTGCGATACTTTGCCGAGTCATTTTCATTTTTTATTTTCTTTTCTTTTAACCCCAGACCTTTAGCGTAGATAGAATAACAATCCATACCCGAAAACAAGCGTGGATCCCATCGAGTACGATGGACGTGAGGGGTGCTAATACCTTCCCCTTGCGTAACCGACTCCCGAACCCAGGTTTTGGTTGCGATGACCATACCTTTCCCGTGTTGTGCGAGGTTTACTCTGAGCGTTTCCTTTCCCTCCCGTGGGATAAATAACGCACGGTGGCGACTCTTCTGTTCAGCCGGCGCCGATTTTCGCAGTAGCGACAGCTGGCGACTCTGCTGGGGATCCAACGTCCCCTGGCTGCTAAGGACTGCGATGGTTCTTATGCATTTGGGATCCAACGTCCCTTAAGAGAGTCAATCCTAACGCTTGTTTTCCCGTCGAGGATTTTGTATGGAGTTATTTTATATTTCTAACCTTGTGTTTTCAGCATTATATATATTGTTTATTATTGCTGTATTGGGGTGTGACGGGTGTTCTGATGTTGAGAGATAAGCCGGACCTGGGCTTGAGTGCACCTAGAATTAGAGTAGAAATTAGTGGGCGCCCGCTTGCTTTGCTTGCTTTGGTGTCCCATGAAATCTACACTCAGACGAGGTTCCTCTGGTTGGCCTCCTGCCCCTTCCTTTGGTTGGCGTGGGTTGCTGGTTAGTTGGATTGTCGACTCTGGGGACCGATCATTTGGAAGTTGGCTAAGTGAGGCCTCTTCAGGGATTGATGATGCCACTCCTTCTGGGAATCGTATCATCAACCCTGAAAGTCTGTGACGCCGACGACCGCATAGGATGCCGTACCTTGTGCCAGTTATAGGGCCACCCACCTGTGAGGGGATTCAGGGTTATGCAGGCAACTAGACCTTCAGACCACCGGTTTGTTGATCAGGATCTTGGATACTTATGGAGGGTTCTAAGGTCTGTCAGAGACCAGTTGGTGTGTTCCGAGGTCTGTCAGAGACTATTTGGAGATGTGTTCTGAGGTCTGTCAGAGACCAGTGGGGGATATGATCTGAGGTCTGCCAGAGACCATTCAGGTTATGATTATGGGGTCTATCAGAGACCAATATTGGAGCTTTGTTTGAGGTATATCTGAGACCAGGGCTTGAGGACTTCTGGATGGTCTATCTGAGACCTTTCT
This sequence comes from Lathyrus sativus, assembly GCA_963859935.3. NCBI lineage: Eukaryota > Viridiplantae > Streptophyta > Magnoliopsida > Fabales > Fabaceae > Lathyrus > Lathyrus sativus. The sequence goes on from CAWUDS030001983.1 coordinate 58,297, forward strand.
TGATTGGGTTCAGGCTATTCAGCTACAGCATTTGGCCCCTGTTGCATGTTACTTGCATTGTATTGCCTGCATATCCATTACCATTTGCATTTCACTAACGTGTGTCTGTGCTGCAGGTGCATTTGCATTTCCCTAGTTCTAGTGCCCAGACTTCTGAGTTTTGATCATGACTAGCTTAAGGAGAACGGTTGCTTACAAATTGCCTACGCCTGATATTGTTCCTTTACTTGGGTTGATCTCTCTTGCTGATGAGGGTGTTCGTAGGAGCTTCCGGATGAGCTATGGTAGACTACTGAGATTGGTGTGCAAACCTACAGAGGTAGAGTTAGATGGGCTGTATGCTTTGATGCAATTCTACGACCCTGCTTTGAGGTGCTTTACGTTCTCTGACTTTATTATGGGACCAACCCTGGAGGAATACGCTGAGTATGTTGAGCTGCCCGTGCAGAACCAGGTTCCATTCATTCATTATGGCGCCAAACCCAAGCCTGAGGAATTGGCAAAAGCCTTGCATGTTGATGCTTCTGAACTTGTGACTACTATTTCCCGTGGAGTTCCAGGCTTCTCATTTCAGTTCTTAGTTGGTAAAGCCCAAGAGTACGCCAAGAGCGGGTGCTGGGTTGCTTTCAATGCTGTGTTGGCCTTGTGCATTTATGGCATAGTACTGTTCCCCAATATACCGGACTTTGTGGATTTTGATGCGTTCTACTTGTTTGCCGCTGGTAATCCTGTACCTACTTTACTCGGAGATCTCTACCACTCACTGCATTATAAGAATGAGAAGGGAAGAGGGAAGAATGTTCATCTGTGTGTGCCCTTGTTGAGTATGTGGTTTGAGAGTCACCTTCCTAAGAGAGGATCTGTTGCAGAGACTACAGTCCCAGCTGATTGGCCGGAGCGCCTGATGAGGCTATCGTCGGAAGATATGGAGTGGTTTGATAGAGATCTGCTGGGATCCGAGCTTATCTTCAGTTGTTCTGGTTACCCTAATGTGCCGCTGATAGGAAGAAAAGGGTGTATCAATTATAACCCTGCTCTATTCATTCGCCAGTTCGGATATGCGCTGAAGAATCCACCTCAGGAGGAAGAAGTACAGGAATCTCTGTACTTCACCGGAGAAGTGAAGGGGGAGTTATTAGCCAAGTTGCAACATGCCTGGACGCGTATTAACCGCCGAGGGAAGCCTTTGTTAGGTAAGAATGACTGTCAGGCCTACGCACCTTATAGAGTTTGGATTCAGGAAAGAGCAAGTCAGTTATTAATGCCATTTCCAGATGTACCAATCCTTGTTCCTATTCCGGTAGCGGAGCCAACTACTGTTTCTAGGGAAGTCTACGAGCAAGTTGTGAGAGAAAAAGAAGCCTTGATGAAGGTCAACGAAGGGTTAGAGCAAGAGTTAGCCCAAGTACGCAGTGAGAAAAACAAGGCTGTGTATGCTTTCCAACAACGGGCCGAGCTGGTAAACAGACTAGGGGCTGAGTTGACTGAAGAAAAGAAAAAGCGTGAACGTCTGGGGCAAGAGTTCAGAAGCTCCCATGACATGCTGGAAGCCAAAAAGAAAGCGCTCGACGCAGCACACCGAGAGATATCTTCTTGCAATAAGACTTGGAATGCCACACTCACCAATAACAAGAAGAGGGAAGATAAGCTGAAGCAGCAAATCTCCGACCTCGAAGGGAAGTTGAAGTCTAGCATCAAGAAGTGTGAGGAGGAAGTGATGACCCGGTATAGTGTCCAGCATGCACTGAACAAGGCAATCAAGTCCAGGGATGAAGCAGTGTCTCAGAAGCGAAAGTTAGAAGATTGCTTCGGAGAAGCAACCTGGGAAGAAACTGCTGAAGACGTATGCCGTGTCCTTAAGAGGAGAAACCAGCTTGTTGAAGGGCTGCTTGATCGACCAAGCCATCCGGAGACCAAGAAGTTGATAGAGGAGTACCAGACTTTTGGGAGGATTTGATCGTTTCATGTAATAACTTGTATGCTTTATTTGCATAGTGCTGACCATCACCAGGATTGTTGGTTGAGGTCATGCCTTCTTTGTACTCTCAGTGATATTGTACCCTGGGCTTATTGATTCTCTCTGCAATATATGAGGCTTTCTACGATTCAGCTCCGATATTCCTATTGTCAGCACTGTCACTGCACCGGCACCTTCGCACTAGAACTGGGGGAATGAACTTCCCTAACGCACAGACACATTGCATTGCATTCATATTCATATTGCATTACAGGTAATCTTTGGATGGTGTCTTATTTCCTGCTTTGCATCAGGTACTTAACAGGATTGCAGATCAGCATCCGCACCGCTATTCTACACGCTCCAATTGTCGGAAAATCATGGACCAGATGCAGAACGAGATGCAAGATGTGCGCGAGAAGCTCGCTCTCTTCATGCAGACTATGGAGGCTATAGCAAAAGGGCAAGAGAATTTGCAGGCCATGGTCCAGCCTCTGTTGGCTCGCAACGCTGGTCATGGTAATGAAGATCATCAGTCTGTCCGGGTTGATACTGCTCATGGAGACGGCACTCCCACGCCAGTGGCTCCGCCCGTAGTCAATATACCTGCCGCTAATGTCAACAACACTACCACTGCTGTGAATGGTAACGTCGGAGTGGGGAATGAAACTGCTGTGAATGGTAACATCGACATCAAGTCAGTAAAAACATCTGACCTCGCCGCCAGTCATCGACATCACATCGGTCAAATCATCTGACATCACCGTGAGTCCTCGACATCACGTCGGTAAAATCATTTGACCACGTTGTCAGTCCTCGACATCAAGTCAATAAAAACATCTGGCCTCGCTGTCAATCTTCAATATCAATTAAAAACATCTGACCTCGTCGTCAGTCATCGACATCCAGCCGGTAAAAACATCTGACCTCGCCATCAGTCGTTGACATCACGTCGGTAAAATCATCCGACCACGCCGTCAGTCCTCGACATCCAGTCGATAAAAACATCTAGCCTCGCCGTCAGTCTTCAATATCAATTAAAAACATATGACCTCGCCGTCAGTCATCGACATCCAGCCGATAAAAACATCTGACATCGCCGTCATTCGTTGACATCACGTCGGTAAAATCATCTGACCTCGCTGTCAGTCCTCTACATCAAGTCGGTAAAAACATCTGACCTCGCCGTCAGTCAACAACATCACGTAAAAACATCTGACCTCGGCGTCAGTCTTCGACATCCAGTCGGTAAAAACATCTGACCTCGCCGTCAGCCATCAACATCACGTCAGTAAAATCATCTGACCTCGTTGTCAGTCATCGACATCAAGTCATTAAAAACATCTGACCTCGCTGTCAGTCCTCGACATCACTTCGGTAAAATCATCCGACCACGCCGTTAATCCTCGATATCAAGTCGGTAAAAACATCTGGCCTCGCCGTCAGTCTTCAATATCAATTAAAAACATCTGACCTCGTCGTCTGTCATCGACATCCAACTAGTTAAAACATATGACCTCGCTGTCAGTCATTAACATCACGTGAAAGCATCTGACCTCGGTGTCAGCCATCTACACTCAGTCGGTAAAAACATCTGACCTCGCTGTCTGTCTTCAATTATCAAGTAAAATCATCTGACCTCACTGTCAGCCATCAACATCACGTCGGTAAAAGAATCTGACCTCGTTGTCAGTCATCGACATCAAGTAAGTAAAAACATCTGACCTCGCCGCCAGTCATCGACATCACATCGGCAAAATCATATGACCTCACCGTTAGTCATCGACATCACGTCGGTAAAATCATCCGACCACGCTGTCAGTCCTCGACATCAAGTCAATAAAAACATCTGGCCTCGCCGTCAGTCTTCAATATCAATTAAAAACATCTGACCTCGCCATCAGTCATCGACATCCAGCCGGTAAAAACATCTGACCTCACCATCAGTCGTCGACATCACGTCGGTAAAATCATCCGACCACGCCGTCAGTCCTCGACATCAAGTTGGTAAAAACATCTGGCCTCGCCGTCAGTCTTCAATATCAATTAAAAACATCTAACCTCGCCGTCAGTCATTGACATCCAGCCGATAAAAACATCTGACCTCGCCGCCATTCGTCGATATCACGTCAGTAAAATCATCTGACCTCGCTGTCAGTCCTCGACATCAAGTCGGTAAAAACATCTGACCTCGCCATCAGTCAACAACATCACGTAAAGACATCTGACCTCGGCGTCAGTCTTCGACATCCAGTCGGTAAAATCATCTGACCTTACTGTCAGCCATCAACATCACGTCAGTAAAATCATCTTACCTCGTTGTCAGTCATCGACATCAAGTCATTAAAAATGTCTGACCTCGCCGTCAGTCATCTACATCACGTCGGTAAAATCATCTAACCTCGCCGTCAGTCCTCGACATCACGTCGGTAAAATCATCCGACCACGCCGTCAGTCCTCGACATCAAGTCGGTAAAAACATCTGGCCTCGCCGTCAGTCTTCAATATCAATTAAAAACATCTGACCTCGCCGTCTGTCATCGACATTCAACCAGTAAAAACATCTGATCTCGCCGTCAGTCATCAACATCACGTGAAAGCATCTGACCTCGCTGTCAGTTATCGACACTCAGTCGGTAAAAACATCTGACCTCGCCGTCAGTCTTCAATTATCAAGTAAAATCATCTGACATCACCGTCAGCCATAAACATCACGTCGGTAAAAGAATCTGACCTCGTTGTCAGTCATCGATATCAAGTCAGTAAAAACATCTGACCTCGCCGTCAGTCATCGACATCACGTCGGTAAAATCATCTGACCTCACCGTCAGTCCTCGACATCACGTCGGTAAAATCATCCGACCACGCTGTCAGTCTTCGACATCAAGTCGGTAAAAACATCTGGCCTCGTCGTCAGTCATCGACATCCAGCTGGTAAAAACATCTGACCTCGCCATCAGTCGTCGACATGACGTCGGTAAAATCATCCGAACACGCCGTTAGTCCTCGACATCAAGTCGATAAAAACATCTGGCCTCGCTGTCAGTCTTCAATATCAATTAAAAACGTCTGACCTCGGCGTCAGTCATCGACATCCAGCCGGTAAAAACATCTGACCTCGCCATCATTCGTCGACGTCACGTCGGTAAAATCATCTGACCTCGCTGTCAGTCCTCGACATCAAGTCGGTAAAAACATCTAACCTCGCCGTCAGTCAACAACATCACATAAAAACATCTGAACTCGGCATCAGTCTTCGACATCCAGTCGGTAAAATCATCTGACTTCGCCGTCAGCCATCAACATCACGTCAGTAAAATAATCTGACCTCATTGTCAGTCATCGACATCAAGTCATTAAAAACATCTGACCTCGCCGTCAGTCATCAACATCACGTCGGTAAAATCATCTAACCTCGCCGTCAGTCCTCGACATCACGTCGGTAAAATCATCCGACCACGTCGTCAGTCCTCGACATCAAGTCGGTAAAAACATCTGGCCTCGCCGTCAGTCTTCAATATCAATTAAAAACATTTGACCTCGCCGTCTGTCATCGACATTCAACCAGTAAAAACATCTGATCTCGCCGTCAGTCATCAACATCACGTGAAAGCATCTGACCTCGCTGTCAGTTATCGACACTCAGTCGGTAAAAACATCTGACCTCGCCGTCAGTCTTCAATTATCAAGTAAAATCATCTGACCTCACCGTCAGCCATCAACATCACGTCGGTAAAAGAATCTGACCTCGTTGTCAGTCATCGATATCAAGTCAGTAAAAACATCTGACCTCGCCGTCAGTCATCGACCTCACGTCGGTAAAATCATCTGACCTCACCGTCAGTCCTCGACATCACGCCGGTAAAATCATCCGACCACGCTGTCAGTCCTCGACATCACGTCGGTAAAAACATCTGGCCTCGCCGTCAGTGTTTAATATCAATTAAAAACATCTGACCTCGCCGTCAGTCATCGACATCCAGCCGGTAAAAACATCTGACCTCGCCATCAGTCGTCGACATGACGTCGGTAAAATCATCCGACCACGCCGTTAGTCCTCGACATCAAGTCGGTAAAAACATCTGGCCTCGCCGTCAGTCTTCAATATAAATTAAAAACATCTGACCTCGCCGTCAGTCATCGACATCCAGCCGGTAAAAACATCTGACCTCACTGTCAGTCATCAACATCACGTGAAAGCATCTGACCTCGCTGTCAGTCATCGACACTCAGTCGGTAAAAACATCTGACCTCGCAGTCTGTCTTCAATTATCAAGTAAAATCATCTGACCTCACTGTCAGCCATCAACATCACGTCAGTAAAATCATCTGACCTCGTTGTCATACATCGACATCAAGTCATTAAAAATGTCTGACCTCGCCGTCAGTCATCTACATCACGTCGGTAAAATCATCTAACCTCGCTGTCAGTCCTCGACATCACGTCGGTAAAATCATCCGACCACGCCGTCAGTCCTCGACATCAAGTCGGTAAAAACATCTGGCCTCGCCGTCAGTCTTCAATATCAATTAAAAACATCTGACCTCGCCGTCTGTCATCGACATTCAACCAGTAAAAACATCTGATCTCGCCGTCAGTCATCAACATCACGTGAAAGCATCTGACCTCGCTGTCAGTTATCGACACTCAGTCGGTAAAAACATCTGACCTCGCCGTCAGTCTTCAATTATCAAGTAAAATCATCTGACATCACCGTCAGCCATCAACATCACGTCGGTAAAAGAATCTGACCTCGTTGTCAGTCATCGATATCAAGTCAGTAAAAACATCTGACCTCGCCGTCAGTCATCGACATCACGTCGGTAAAATCATCTGACCTCACCGTCAGTCCTCGACATCACGTCGGTAAAATCATCCGACCACGCTGTCAGTCTTCGACATCAAGTCGGTAAAAACATCTGGCCTCGTCGTCAGTCATCGACATCCAGCTGGTAAAAACATCTGACCTCGCCATCAGTCGTCGACATGACGTCGGTAAAATCATCCGAACACGCCGTTAGTCCTCGACATCAAGTCGATAAAAACATCTGGCCTCGCCGTCAGTCTTCAATATCAATTAAAAACGTCTGACCTCGGCGTCAGTCATCGACATCCAGCCGGTAAAAACATCTGACCTCGCCATCATTCGTCGACGTCACGTCGGTAAAATCATCTGACCTCGCTGTCACTCCTCGACATCAAGTCGGTAAAAACATCTAACCTCGCCGTCAGTCAACAACATCACATAAAAACATCTGAACTCGGCATCAGTCTTCGACATCCAGTCGGTAAAATCATCTGACTTCGCCGTCAGCCATCAACATCACGTCAGTAAAATCATCTGACCTCATTGTCAGTCATCGACATCAAGTCATTAAAAACATCTGACCTCGCCGTCAGTCATCAACATCACGTCGGTAAAATCATCTAACCTCGCCGTCAGTCCTCGACATCACGTCGGTAAAATCATCCGACCACGCCGTCAGTCCTCGACATCAAGTCGGTAAAAACATCTGGCCTAGCCGTCAGTCTTCAATATCAATTAAAAACATTTGACCTCGCCGTCTGTCATCGACATTCAACCAGTAAAAACATCTGATCTCGCCGTCAGTCATCAACATCACGTGAAAGCATCTGACCTCGCTGTCAGTTATCGACACTCAGTCGGTAAAAACATCTGACCTCGCCGTCAGTCTTCAATTATCAAGTAAAATCATCTGACCTCACCGTCAGCCATCAACATCACGTCGGTAAAAGAATCTGACCTCGTTGTCAGTCATCGATATCAAGTCAGTAAAAACATCTGACCTCGCCGTCAGTCATCGACATCACGTCGGTAAAATCATCTGACCTCACCGTCAGTCCTCGACATCACGCCGGTAAAATCATCCGACCATGCTGTCAGTCCTCGACATCAAGTCGGTAAAAACATCTGGCCTCGCCGTCAGTGTTTAATATCAATTAAAAACATCTGACCTCGCCGTCAGTCATCGACATCCAGCCGGTAAAAACATCTGACCTCGCCATCAGTCGTCGACATGACGTCGGTAAAATCATCCGACCACGCCGTTAGTCCTCGACATCAAGTCGGTAAAAACATCTGGCCTCGCCGTCAGTCTTCAATATAAATTAAAAACATCTGACCTCGCCGTCAGTCATCGACATCCAGCCGGTAAAAACATCTGACCTCACTGTCAGTCATCAACATCACGTGAAAGCATCTGACCTCGCTGTCAGTCATCGACACTCAGTCGGTAAAAACATCTGACCTCGCAGTCTGTCTTCAATTATCAAGTAAAATCATCTGACCTCACTGTCAGCCATCAACATCACGTCGGTAAAAGAATCTGACCTCGTTGTCAGTCATCGACATCAAGTCAGTAAAAACATCTGACCTCGCCGTCAGTCATCAACATCACGTCGGTAAAATCATCTGACCTCATCGTCAGTCCTCGACATCACGTAGGTAAAATCATCCAACCATGTTGTCAGTCCTCGACATCAAGTCGGTAAAAACATCTGGCCTCGCCGTCAGTCTTCAATATCAATTAAAAACATCTGACCTCGCCGTCAGTCATCGACATCCAGCCGGTAAAAACTTCTGACCTCGCCGTCAGTCGTCAACATCACGTCGGTAAAATCATCTGACCTCGCTGTCAGTCCTCGACATCAAATCGGTAAAACATCTGACCTCGCCGTCAGTCAACAACATCACGTAAAAACATCTGACCTCGGCGTCAGTATTCGACATCCAGTCGGTAAAATCATCTGACCTCGCCGTCAGCCATCAACATCACGTCAATAAAATCATCTGACCTCGTTGTCAGGCATCAACATCAAGTCATTAAAAACATCTGACCTCGCCGTCAGTCATCGACATCACGTCGGTAAAATCATCTAACCTCGCTGTCAGTCCTCGACATCACGTCGGTAAAATCATGCAACCACGCCGTTAGTCCTCGACATCAAGTCGGTAAAAACATCTGGCCTCGCCGTCAGTCTTCAATATCAATTAAAAATATCTGACCTCGCCGTCTGTCATCGACATCCAACTAGTAAAAACATCTGACCTCGCCGTCAGTCATCAACATCACGTGAAAGCATCTGACCTCGCTGTCAGTCATCGACACCTAGTCGGTAAAAACATCTGACCTCGCTGTCTGTCTTCAATTATCAAGTAAAATCATCTGACCTCACCGTCAGCTATCAACATCACGTCGGTAAAAGAATCTGACCTCGTTGTCAGTCATCGACATCAAGTCAGTAAAAACATCTGACCTCTCTGCCAGTCATCGACATCACATCTGCAAAATCATCTGACCTCACCGTTAGTCATCGACATCACGTCGGTAAAATCATCTGAGCACGTTGTCAGTCCTCCACATCAAGTCAATAAAAACATCTGGTCTCGCCGTCAGTCTTCAATATCAATTAAAAACATCTGACCTCGCCGTCAGTAATCGACATCCAGCCAGTAAAAACATCTGACCTCGCCATCAGTCGTCGACATCACGTTGGTAAAATCATCCGACCACGCCGTCAGTCCTCGACAACAAGTTGGTAAAAACATCTGGCCTCGCCGTCAGTCTTCAATATCAATTAAAAACATCTGACCTCGCCGTCAGTCATCGACATCCTGCCGGTAAAAACTTCTGACCTCGCCGTCAGTCGTCAACATCACGTCGGTAAAATCATCTGACCTCGCTGTCAGTCCTCGACATCAAGTCGGTAAAAACATCTGACCTCGCCGTCAATCAACAACATCACGTAAAAACATCTGACCTCGGCGTCAGTCTTCGCCATCCAGTCGGTAAACTCATCTGACCTCGCCGTCAGCCATCAACATCACGTTAGTAAAATCATCTGACCTCGTTGTCAGTCATCGACCTCAAGTCATTAAAAACATCTGACCTCGCCGTCAGTCATCGACATCACGTCGGTAAAATCATCTAACCTTGCCGTCAATCCTCGACATCACGTCGGTAAAATCATCCGACCACGCCGTCAGTCCTCGACATCAAGTCGGTAAAAACATCTGGCCTCGCCGTCAGTCTTCAATATCAATTAAAAACATCTGACCTCGCCGTCTGTTATCGACATCCAACCAGTAAAAACATCTGACCTCGCCGTCAGTCATCAACATCACGTGAAAGCATCTGACCTAGCTGTCAGTCATCGACACTCAGTCGGTAAAAACATCTGACCTCGCTGTTTGTCTTCAATTATCAAGTAAAATCATCTGACCTCACCATCAACCATCAATATCACGTCGGTAAAAGAATCTGACCTGGTTGCCAGTCATCGACATCAAGTAAGTAAAAACATCTGACCTAGCCGTCAGTCATCGACATCACGTCGGTAAAATCATCTGACCTCACCGTCAGTCCCTGACATCACGTCTGTAAAATCATCCGACCACGCTGTCAGTCCTCGACATCAAGTCGGTAAAAACATATGGCCTCGCCATCAGTGTTCAATATCAATTAAAAACATTTGACCTCGCTGTCAGTCATCGACATCCAGCCGGTAAAAACATCTGACCTCGCCGTTTGTCGTTGACATCACGTCGGTAAAAACATCTGACCCCGCCGTCAGTCATCAACATCACGTCAGTAAAATCATCTGACCTCGCCGTCAGTCCTCGACATCATATTGGTAAAAACATCTGACCTCGCTGTCAGTCATCGACATCACGTGAAAGCAGCAGAACTCGCCGTCAGTCATCGACACTCAGTCGATAAAAACATCTGACCTCGCCAACAGTCTTCAATTATCAAGTAAAATCATTTGACCTCGCTGTCAGTCATCAATATCCAGTCGGTAAAAACATCTGACCTCGCAATCAGTCATTAACATCACGTCGGTAAAATCATCTGACCTCGCCGTCAGTCCTCGACATCAAGTCGGTAAAAACATTTGAACTCTCCATCAGTCTTTAATATCAAGTAAAAACATCTGACCTCGCCGTCAGTCATCGACATCCAGTCGATAAAAACATCTAGCCTCGCCGATAGTCTTCAATATCAACTAAAAACATCTGACCTCGCCGTCAGTCATCGACATCCAGCCGGTACAAACATCTGACCTCGCCGTCAGTCATCAACATCACGTGAAAGCATCTGACCTCGCTGTTAGTCATCGACACTCAGTCGGTAAAAACATATGACCTCGCCGTCAGTCTTCAATTATCAAGTAAAATCATCTGACCTCACCGTCAGCCGTCAACATCACGTCGGTAAAAGAATCTAACCTCGTTTTCAGTCATCGACATCAGGTCAGTAAAAACATATGACCTCGCCATCAGTCATCTACATCACGTCGGTAAAATCATCTAACCTCGTCGTCAATCCTCGACATCACGTCGGTAAAATCATCTGACCACGTTGTCCATCCTCGACATCAAGTCGGTAAAAACATATGGCCTCGCTGTCAGTCTTCAATATCAATTAAAAACATCTGACCTCGCCGTCAGTCATCGACATCCAGCCGGTAGAAACATCTGACCTCGCCGTCAGTCGTCGACATCACGTCCGTAGAATCATCTGACCTCGCTGTCAGTCCTCGACATCAAGTCGGTAAAACATCTGACCTCGCCGTCAGTCAACAACATCACGTAAAAACATCTGACCTCGACGTCAGTCTTCGACATCCAGTTGGTAAAATCATCTGTCCTCGCCGTCAGCCATCAACATCACGTCAGTAAAATCATCTGACCTCGTTGTCCGTCATCGACATCAAGTCATTAAAAATGTCTGACCTCGCTGTCAGTCATCTACATCACGTCGGTAAAATCATCTAACCTCGCCGTCAGTCCTCGACATCACGTCGGTAAAATCATCCGACCACGCCCTCAGTCCTCGACATCAAGTCGGTAAAAACATCTGGCCTCGCCGTCAGTCTTCAATATCAATTAAAAACATCTGACCTCGCCGTCTGTCATCGACATTCAACCAGTAAAAACAACTGATCTCGCCGTCAGTCATCAACATCACGTGAAAGCATCTGACCTCGCTGTCAGTTATCGACACTCAGTCGGTAAAAACATCTGACCTCGCCGTCAGTCTTCAATTATCAAGTAAAATCATCTGACCTCACCGTCAGCCATCAACATCACGTCGGTAAAAGAATCTGACCTCGTTGTCAGTCATCGACATCAAGTCAGTAAAAACATCTGACCTCGCCGCCAGTCATCGACATCACATCTACAAAATCATCTGACCTCACCGTTAGTCATCGACATCACGTCGGTAAAATCATCTGAGCACGTTGTCAGTCCTCGACATCAAGTCAATAAAAACATCTGGTCTCGGCGTCAGTCTTCAATATCAATTAAAAACATCTGACCTCGCCGTTAGTCATCGACATCCAGCCAGTAAAAACATCTGACCTCGCCATCAGTCGTCGACATCACGTCGGTAAAATCATCCGACCACGCCGTCAGTCCTCGACATCAAGTTGGTAAAAACATCTGGCCTCGCTGTCAGTCTTCAATATCAATTAAAAACATCTGACCTCGCCGTCAGTCATCGATATCCTGCCGGTAAAAACTTCTGACCTCGCCGTCAGTCGTCAACATCACGTCAGTAAAATCATCTGACCTCGCTGTCAGTCCTCGACATCAAGTCGGTAAAAACATCTGACCTCGCCGTCAATCAACAACATCACGTAAAAACATCTGACCTCGGCGTCAGTCTTCGCCATCCAGTCGGTAAACTCATCTGACCTCGCCGTCAGCCATCAACATCACGTTAGTAAAATCATCTGACCTCGTTGTCAGTCATCGACATCAAGTCATTAAAAACATCTGACCTCGCCGTCAGTCATTGACATCACGTCGGTAAAATCATCTAACCATGCCGACAATCCTCGACATCATGTCGGTAAAATCATCCGACCACGCCGTCAGTCCTCGACATCAAGTCGGTAAAAACATCTGGCCTCGCCGTCAGTCTTCAATATCAATTAAAAACATCTGACCTCGCCGTCTGTTATCGACATCCAACCAGTAAAAACATCTGACCTCACCGTCAGTCATCAACATCACGTGAAAGCATCTGACCTAGCTGTCAGTCATCGACACTCAGTCGGTAAAAACATCTGACCTCGCTGTCTGTCTTCAATTATCAAGTAAAATCATCCGACCTCACCGTCAACCATCAATATCACGTCGGTAAAAGAATCTGACCTCGTTGCCAGTCATCGACATCAAGTAAGTAAAAACATCTGACCTAGCCGTCAGTCATCGACATCACATCGGTAAAATCATCTGACCTCACCGTCAGTCCCTGACATCACGTCGGTAAAATCATCCGACCACGCTGTCAGTCCTCGACATCAAGTCGGTAAAAACATATGGCCTCGCCGTCAGTGTTCAATATCAATTAAAAACATCTGACCTCGCTGTCAGTCATCGACATCCAGCCGGTAAAAACATCTGACCTCGCCGTTTGTCGTTGACATCACGTCGGTAAAAACATCTGACCCCGCCGTCAGTCATCAACATCACGTCAGTAAAATCATCTGACCTCGCTGTCAGTCCTCGACATCATATTGGTAAAAACATCTGACCTCGCTGTCAGTCATCGACATCACGTGAAAGCAGCAGAACTCGCCGTCAGTCATCGACACTCAGTCGGTAAAAACATCTGACCTCGCCAACAGTCTTCAATTATCAAGTAAAATCATTTGACCTTGCTGTCAGTCATCAATATCCAGTCGGTAAAAACATCTGACCTCGCAATCAGTCATTAACATCACGTCGGTAAAATCATCTGACCTCGCTGTCAGTCCTCGACATCAAGTCGGTAAAAACATTTGAACTCTCCATCAGTCTTTAATATCAAGTAAAAACATCTGACCTCGCCGTCAGTCATCGACATCCAGTCGATAAAAACATCTAGCCTCGCCGATAGTCTTCAATATCAATTAAAAACATTTGACCTCGCCGTCAGTCATCGACATCCAGCCGGTACAAACATCTGACCTCGCCGTCAGTCATCAACATCACGTGAAAGCATCTGACCTCGCTGTTAGTCATCGACACTCAGTCGGTAAAAACATATGACCTCGCCGTCAGTCTTCAATTATCAAGTAAAATCATCTGACCTCACCGTCAGCCATCAACATCACGTCGGTAAAAGAATCTGACCTCGTTTTCAGTCCTCGACATCAAGTCGGTAAAAACATATGGCCTCGATGTCAGTCTTCAATATCAATTAAAAATATCTGACCTCGCCGTCAGTCATCGACATCCAGCCGGTAGAAACATCTGACCTCGCCGTCAGTCGTCGACATCACGTCCGTAGAATCATCTGACCTCGCTGTCAGTCCTCGACATCAAGTCGGTAAAACATCTGACCTCGCCGTCAGTCAAAAACATCACGTAAAAACATCTGACCTCGACGTCAGTCTTCGACATCCAGTTGGTAAAATCATCTGTCCTCGCCGTCAGCCATCAACATCACGTCAGTAAAATCATCTGACCTCGTTGTCCGTCATCGACATCAAGTCATTAAAAATGTCTGACCTCGCTGTCAGTCATCTACATCACGTCGGTAAAATCATCTAACCTCGCCGTCAGTCCTCGACATCACGTCGGTAAAATCATCCGACCACGCCGTCAGTCCTCGACATCAAGTCGGTAAAAACATCTGGCCTCGCCGTCAGTCTTCAATATCAATTAAAAACATCTGACCTCGCCGTCTGTCATCGACATTCAACCAGTAAAAACATCTGATCTCGCCGTCAGTCATCAACATCACGTGAAAGCATCTGACCTCGCTGTCAGTTATCGACACTCAGTCGGTAAAAACATCTGACCTCGCCGTCAGTCTTCAATTATCAAGTAAAATCATCTGACCTCACCGTCAGCCATCAACATCACGTCGGTAAAAGAATCTGACCTCGTTGTCAGTCATCGACATCAAGTCAGTAAAAACATCTGACCTCGCCGCCAGTCATCGACATCACATCTGCAAAATCATCTGACCTCACCGTTAGTCATCGACATCACGTCGGTAAAATCATCTGAGCACGTTGTCAGTCCTCGACATCAAGTCAATAAAAACATCTGGTCTCGGCGTCAGTCTTCAATATCAATTAAAAACATCTGACCTCGCCGTTAGTCATCGACATCCAGCCGGTAAAAACATCTGACCTCGCCATCAGTCGTCGACATCACGTCGCTAAAATCATCCGACCACGCCGTCAGTCCTCGACATCAAGTTGGTAAAAACATCTGGCCTCGCCGTCAGTCTTCAATATCAATTAAAAACATCTGACCTGGCCGTCAGTCATCGACATCCTGCCGGTAAAAACTTCTGACCTCGCCGTCAGTCGTCAACATCACGTCGGTAAAATCATCTGACCTCGCTGTCAGTCCTCGACATCAAGTCGGTAAAAACATCTGACCTCGCCGTCAATCAACAACATCACGTAAAAACATCTGACCTCGGCGTCAGTCTTCGCCATCCAGTCGGTAAACTCATCTGACCTCGCCGTCAGCCATCAACATCACGTTAGTAAAATCATCTGACCTCGTTGTCAGTCATCGACATCAAGTCATTAAAAACATCTGACCTCGCCGTCAGTCATTGACATCACGTCGGTAAAATCATCTAACCTTGCCGACAATCCTCGACATCATGTCGGTAAAATCATCCGACCACGCCGTCAGTCCTCGACATCAAGTCGGTAAAAACATCTGGCCTCGCCGTCAGTCTTCAATATCAATTAAAAACATCTGACCTCGCCGTCTGTTATCGACATCCAACCAGTAAAAACATCTGACCTCGCCGTCAGTCATCAACATCACGTGAAAGCATCTGACCTAGCTGTCAGTCATCGACACTCAGTCGGTAACAACATCTGACCTTGCTGTCTGTCTTCAATTATCAAGTAAAATCATCTGACCTCACCGTCAACCATCAATATCACGTCGGTAAAAGAATCTGACCTCGTTGCCAGTCATCGACATCAAGTAAGTAAAAACATCTGACCTAGCCGTCAGTCATCGACATCACGTCGGTAAAATCATCTGACCTCACCGTCAGTCCCTGACATCACGTCGGTAAAATCATCCGACCACGCTGTCAGTCCTCGACATCAAGTCGGTAAAAACATATGGCCTCGCCGTCAGTGTTCAATATCAATTAAAAACATCTGACCTCGCTGTCAGTCATCGACATCCAACCGGTAAAAACATCTGACCTCGCCGTTTGTCGTTGACATCACGTCGGTAAAAACATCTGACCCCGCCGTCAGTCATCAACATCACGTCAGTAAAATCATCTGACCTCGCCGTCAGTCCTCGACATCATATTGGTAAAAACATCTGACCTCGCTGTCAGTCATCGACATCACGTGAAAGCAGCAGAACTCGCCGTCAGTCATCGACACTCAGTCGGTAAAAACATCTGACCTCGCCAACAGTCTTCAATTATCAAGTAAAATCATTTGACCTCGCTGTCAGTCATCAATATCCAGTCGGTAAAAACATCTGACCTCGCAATCAGTCATTAACATCACGTCGGTAAAATCATCTGACCTCGCCGTCAGTCCTCGACATCAAGTCGGTAAAAACATTTGAACTCTCCATCAGTCTTTAATATCAAGTAAAAACATCTGACCTCGCCGTCAGTCATCGACATCCAGTCGATAAAAACATCTAGCCTCGCCGATAGTCTTTAATATCAACTAAAAACATCTGACCTCGCCGTCAGTCATCGACATCCAGCCGGTACAAACATCTGACCTCGCCGTCAGTCATCAACATCACGTGAAAGCATCTGACCTCGCTGTTAGTCATCGACACTCAGTCGGTAAAAACATATGACCTCGCCGTCAGTCTTCAATTATCAAGTAAAATCATCTGACCTCACCGTCAGCCATCAACATCACGTCGGTAAAAGAATCTAACCTCGTTTTCAGTCATCGACATCAGGTCAGTAAAAACATATGACCTCGCCATCAGTCATCTACATCACGTCGGTAAAATCATCTAACCTCGTCGTCAATCCTCGACATCACGTCGGTAAAATCATCTGACCACGTTGTCCATCCTCGACATCAAGTCGGTAAAAACATATGGCCTCGCTGTCAGTCTTCAATATCAATTAAAAACATCTGACCTCGCCGTCAGTCATCGACATCCAGCCGGTAGAAACATCTGACCTCGCCGTCAGTCGTCGACATCACGTCCGTAGAATCATCTGACCTCGCTGTCAGTCCTCGACATCAAGTCGGTAAAACATCTGACCTCGCCGTCAGTCAACAACATCACGTAAAAACATCTGACCTCGACGTCAGTCTTCGACATCCAGTTGGTAAAATCATCTGTCCTCGCCGTCAGCCATCAACATCACGTCAGTAAAATCATCTGACCTCGTTGTCCGTCATCGACATCAAGTCATTAAAAATGTCTGACCTCGCTGTCAGTCATCTACATCACGTCGGTAAAATCATCTAACCTCGCCGTCAGTCCTCGACATCACGTCGGTAAAATCATCCGACCACGCCCTCAGTCCTCGACATCAAGTCGGTAAAAACATCTGGCCTCGCCGTCAGTCTTCAATATCAATTAAAAACATCTGACCTCGCCGTCTGTCATCGACATTCAACCAGTAAAAACAACTGATCTCGCCGTCAGTCATCAACATCACGTGAAAGCATCTGACCTCGCTGTCAGTTATCGACACTCAGTCGGTAAAAACATCTGACCTCGCCGTCAGTCTTCAATTATCAAGTAAAATCATCTGACCTCACCGTCAGCCATCAACATCACGTCGGTAAAAGAATCTGACCTCGTTGTCAGTCATCGACATCAAGTCAGTAAAAACATCTGACCTCGCCGCCAGTCATCGACATCACATCTACAAAATCATCTGACCTCACCGTTAGTCATCGACATCACGTCGGTAAAATCATCTGAGCACGTTGTCAGTCCTCGACATCAAGTCAATAAAAACATCTGGTCTCGGCGTCAGTCTTCAATATCAATTAAAAACATCTGACCTCGCCGTTAGTCATCGACATCCAGCCAGTAAAAACATCTGACCTCGCCATCAGTCGTCGACATCACGTCGGTAAAATCATCCGACCACGCCGTCAGTCCTCGACATCAAGTTGGTAAAAACATCTGGCCTCGCCGTCAGTCTTCAATATCAATTAAAAACATCTGACCTCGCCGTCAGTCATCGACATCCTGCCGGTAAAAACTTCTGACCTCGCCGTCAGTCGTCAACATCACGTCAGTAAAATCATTTGACCTCGCTGTCAGTCCTCGACATCAAGTCGGTAAAAACATCTGACCTCGCCGTCAATCAACAACATCACGTAAAAACATCTGACCTCGGCGTCAGTCTTCGCCATCCAGTCGGTAAACTCATCTGACCTCGCCGTCAGCCATCAACATCACGTTAGTAAAATCATCTGACCTCGTTGTCAGTCATCGACATCAAGTCATTAAAAACATCTGACCTCGCCGTCAGTCATTGACATCACGTCGGTAAAATCATCTAACCTTGCCGACAATCCTCGACATCATGTCGGTAAAATCATCCGACCACGCCGTCAGTCCTCGACATCAAGTCGGTAAAAACATCTGGCCTCGCCGTCAGTCTTCAATATCAATTAAAAACATCTGACCTCGCCGTCTGTTATCGACATCCAACCAGTAAAAACATCTGACCTCACCGTCAGTCATCAACATCACGTGAAAGCATCTGACCTAGCTGTCAGTCATCGACACTCAGTCGGTAAAAACATCTGACCTCGCTGTCTGTCTTCAATTATCAAGTAAAATCATCCGACCTCACCGTCAACCATCAATATCACGTCGGTAAAAGAATCTGACCTCGTTGCCAGTCATCGACATCAAGTAAGTAAAAACATCTGACCTAGCCGTCAGTCATCGACATCACATCGGTAAAATCATCTGACCTCACCGTCAGTCCCTGACATCACGTCGGTAAAATCATCCGACCACGCTGTCAGTCCTCGACATCAAGTCGGTAAAAACATATGGCCTCGCCGTCAGTGTTCAATATCAATTAAAAACATCTGACCTCGCTGTCAGTCATCGACATCCAGCCGGTAAAAACATCTGACCTCGCCGTTTGTCATTGACATCACGTCGGTAAAAACATCTGACCCCGCCGTCAGTCATCAACATCACGTCAGTAAAATCATCTGACCTCGCCGTCAGTCCTCGACATCATATTGGTAAAAACATCTGACCTCGCTGTCAGTCATCGACATCACGTGAAAGCAGCAGAACTCGCCGTCAGTCATCGACACTCAGTCGGTAAAAACATCTGACCTCGCCAACAGTCTTCAATTATCAAGTAAAATCATTTGACCTCGCTGTCAGTCATCAATATCCAGTCGGTAAAAACATCTGACCTCGCAATCAGTCATTAACATCACGTCGGTAAAATCATCTGACCTCGCTGTCAGTCCTCGACATCAAGTCGGTAAAAACATTTGAACTCTCCATCAGTCTTTAATATCAAGTAAAAACATCTGACCTCGCCGTCAGTCATCGACATCCAGTCGATAAAAACATCTAGCCTCGCCGATAGTCTTCAATATCAATTAAAAACATCTGACCTCGCCGTCAGTCATCGACATCCAGCCGGTACAAACATCTGACCTCGCCGTCAGTCATCAACATCACGTGAAAGCATCTGACCTCGCTGTTAGTCATCGACACTCAGTCGGTAAAAACATATGACCTCGCCGTCAGTCTTCAATTATCAAGTAAAATCATCTGACCTCACCGTCAGCCATCAACATCACGTCGGTAAAAGAATCTGACCTCGTTTTCAGTCCTCGACATCAAGTCGGTAAAAACATATGGCCTCGATGTCAGTCTTCAATATCAATTAAAAATATCTGACCTCGCCGTCAGTCATCGACATCCAGCCGGTAGAAACATCTGACCTCGCCGTCAGTCGTCGACATCACGTCCGTAGAATCATCTGACCTCGCTGTCAGTCCTCGACATCAAGTCGGTAAAACATCTGACCTCGCCGTCAGTCAAAAACATCACGTAAAAACATCTGACCTCGACGTCAGTCTTCGACATCCAGTTGGTAAAATCATCTGTCCTCGCCGTCAGCCATCAACATCACGTCAGTAAAATCATCTGACCTCGTTGTCCGTCATCGACATCAAGTCATTAAAAATGTCTGACCTCGCTGTCAGTCATCTACATCACGTCGGTAAAATCATCTAACCTCGCCGTCAGTCCTCGACATCACGTCGGTAAAATCATCCGACCACGCCGTCAGTCCTCGACATCAAGTCGGTAAAAACATCTGGCCTCGCCGTCAGTCTTCAATATCAATTAAAAACATCTGACCTCGCCGTCTGTCATCGACATTTAACCAGTAAAAACATCTGATCTCGCCGTCAGTCATCAACATCACGTGAAAGCATCTGACCTCGCTGTCAGCTATCGACACTCAGTCGGTAAAAACATCTGACCTCGCCGTCAGTCTTCAATTATCAAGTAAAATCATCTGACCTCACCGTCAGCCATCAACATCACGTCGGTAAAAGAATCTGACCTCGTTGTCAGTCATCGACATCAAGTCAGTAAAAACATCTGACCTCGCCGCCAGTCATCGACATCACATCTGCAAAATCATCTGACCTCACCGTTAGTCATCGACATCACGTCGGTAAAATCATCTGAGCACGTTGTCAGTCCTCGACATCAAGTCAATAAAAACATCTGGTCTCGGCGTCAGTCTTCAATATCAATTAAAAACATCTGACCTCGCCGTTAGTCATCGACATCCAGCCGGTAAAAACATCTGACCTCGCCATCAGTCGTCGACATCACGTCGGTAAAATCATCCGACCACGCCGTCAGTCCTCGACATCAAGTTGGTAAAAACATCTGGCCTCGCCGTCAGTCTTCAATATCAATTAAAAACATCTGACCTGGCCGTCAGTCATCGACATCCTGCCGGTAAAAACTTCTGACCTCGCCGTCAGTCGTCAACATCACGTCGGTAAAATCATCTGACCTCGCTGTCAGTCCTCGACATCAAGTCGGTAAAAACATCTGACCTCGCCGTCAATCAACAACATCACGTAAAAACATCTGACCTCGGCGTCAGTCTTCGCCATCCAGTCGGTAAACTCATCTGACCTCGCCGTCAGCCATCAACATCACGTTAGTAAAATCATCTGACCTCGTTGTCAGTCATCGACATCAAGTCATTAAAAACATCTGACCTCGCCGTCAGTCATTGACATCACGTCGGTAAAATCATCTAACCTTGCCGACAATCCTCGACATCACGTCGGTAAAATCATCCGACCACGCCGTCAGTCCTCGACATCAAGTCGGTAAAAACATCTGGCCTCGCCGTCAGTCTTCAATATCAATTAAAAACATCTGACCTCGCCGTCTGTTATCGACATCCAACCAGTAAAAACATCTGACCTCGCCGTCAGTCATCAACATCACGTGAAAGCATCTGACCTAGCTGTCAGTCATCGACACTCAGTCGGTAACAACATCTGACCTTGCTGTCTGTCTTCAATTATCAAGTAAAATCATCTGACCTCACCGTCAACCATCAATATCACGTCGGTAAAAGAATCTGACCTCGTTGCCAGTCATCGACATCAAGTAAGTAAAAACATCTGACCTAGCCGTCAGTCATCGACATCACGTCGGTAAAATCATCTGACCTCACCGTCAGTCCCTGACATCACGTCGGTAAAATCATCCGACCACGCTGTCAGTCCTCGACATCAAGTCGGTAAAAACATATGGCCTCGCCGTCAGTGTTCAATATCAATTAAAAACATCTGACCTCGCTGTCAGTCATCGACATCCAACCGGTAAAAACATCTGACCTCGCCGTTTGTCGTTGACATCACGTCGGTAAAAACATCTGACCCCGCCGTCAGTCATCAACATCACGTCAGTAAAATCATCTGACCTCGCCGTCAGTCCTCGACATCATATTGGTAAAAACATCTGACCTCGCTGTCAGTCATCGACATCACGTGAAAGCAGCAGAACTCGCCGTCAGTCATCGACACTCAGTCGGTAAAAACATCTGACCTCGCCAACAGTCTTCAATTATCAAGTAAAATCATTTGACCTCGCTGTCAGTCATCAATATCCAGTCGGTAAAAACATCTGACCTCGCAATCAGTCATTAACATCACGTCGGTAAAATCATCTGACCTCGCTGTCAGTCCTCGACATCAAGTCGGTAAAAACATTTGAACTCTCCATCAGTCTTTAATATCAAGTAAAAACATCTGACCTCGCCGTCAGTCATCGACATCCAGTCGATAAAAACATCTAGCCTCGCCGATAGTCTTCAATATCAATTAAAAACATCTGACCTCGCCGTCAGTCATCGACATCCAGCCGGTACAAACATCTGACCTCGCCGTCAGTCATCAACATCACGTGAAAGCATCTGACCTCGCTGTTAGTCATCGACACTCAGTCGGTAAAAACATATGACCTCGCCGTCAGTCTTCAATTATCAAGTAAAATCATCTGACCTCACCGTCAGCCATCAACATCACGTCGGTAAAAGAATCTGACCTCGTTTTCAGTCATCGACATCAGGTTAGTAAAAACATATGACCTCGCCGTCAGTCATCTACATCACTTCGGTAAAATCATCTAACCTCGTCGTCAATCCTCGACATCACGTCGGTAAAATCATCTGACCACGTTGTCCATCCTCGACATCAAGTCGGTAAAAACATATGGTCTCGCTGTCAGTCTTCAATATCAATTAAAAATATCTGACCTCGCCGTCAGTCATCGACATCCAGCCGGTAGAAACATCTGACCTCGCCGTCAGTCGTCGACATCACGTCCGTAGAATCATCTGACCTCGCTGTCAGTCCTCGACATCAAGTCGGTAAAACATCTGACCTCGCCGTCAGTCAACAACATCACGTAAAAACATCTGACCTCGACGTCAGTCTTCGACATCCAGTTGGTAAAATCATCTGTCCTCGCCGTCAGCCATCAACATCACGTCAGTAAAATCATCTGACCTCGTTGTCCGTCATCGACATCAAGTCATTAAAAATGTCTGACCTCGCTGTCAGTCATCTACATCACGTCGGTAAAATCATCTAACCTCGCCGTCAGTCCTCGACATCACGTCGGTAAAATCATCCGACCACGCCGTCAGTCCTCGACATCAAGTCGGTAAAAACATCTGGCCTCGCCGTCAGTCTTCAATATCAATTAAAAACATCTGACCTCGCCGTCTGTCATCGACATTCAACCAGTAAAAACATCTGATCTCGCCGTCAGTCATCAACATCACGTGAAAGCATCTGACCTCGCTGTCAGTTATCGACACTCAGTCGGTAAAAACATCTGACCTCGCCGTCAGTCTTCAATTATCATGTAAAATCATCTGACCTCACCGTCAGCCATCAACATCACGTCGGTAAAAGAATCTGACCTCGTTGTCAGTCATCGACATCAAGTCAGTAAAAACATCTGACCTCGCCGCCAGTCATCGACATCACATCTGCAAAATCATCTGACCTCACCGTTAGTCATCGACATCACGTCGGTAAAATCATCTGAGCACGTTGTCAGTCCTCGACATCAAGTCAATAAAAACATCTGGTCTCGGCGTCAGTCTTCAATATCAATTAAAAACATCTGACCTCGCCGTTAGTCATCGACATCCAGCCGGTAAAAACATCTGACCTCGCCATCAGTCGTCGACATCACGTCGGTAAAATCATCCGACCACGCCGTCAGTCCTCGACATCAAGTTGGTAAAAACATCTGGCCTCGCCGTCAGTCTTCAATATCAATTAAAAACATTTGACCTCGCCGTCAGTCATCCACATCCTGCCGGTAAAAACTTCTGACCTCGCCGTCAGTCGTCAACATCACGTCGGTAAAATCATCTGACCTCGCTGTCAGTCCTCGACATCAAGTCGGTAAAAACATCTGACCTCGCCGTCAATCAACAACATCACGTAAAAACATCTGACCTCGGCGTCAGTCTTCGCCATCCAGTCGGTAAACTCATCTGACCTCGCTGTCAGCCATCAACATCACGTTAGTAAAATCATCTGACCTCGTTGTCAGTCATCGACATCAAGTCATTAAAAACATCTGACCTCGCCGTCAGTCATTGACATCACGTCGGTAAAATCATCTAACCTTGCCGTCAATCCTCGACATCACGTCGGTAAAATCATCCGACCACGCCGTCAGTCCTCGACATCAAGTCGGTAAAAACATCTGGCCTCGCCGTCAGTCTTCAATATCAATTAAAAACATCTGACCTCACCGTCTGTTATCGACATCCAACCAGTAAAAACATCTGACCTCGCCGTCAGTCATCAACATCACGTGAAAGCATCTGACCTAGCTGTCAGTCATCGACACTCGGTCGGTAAAAACATCTGACCTCGCTGTCTGTCTAAAATTATCAAGTAAAATCATCTGACCTCACCGTCAACCATCAATATCACGTCGGTAAAAGAATCTGACCTCGTTGCCAGTCATCGACATCAAGTAAGTAAAAACATCTGACCTAGCCGTCAGTCATCGACATCACGTCGGTAAAATCATCTGACCTCACCGTCAGTCCCTGACATCACGTCGGTAAAATCATCCGACCACGCTGTCAGTCCTCAACATCAAGTCGGTAAAAACATATGGCCTCGCCGTCAGTGTTCAATATCAATTAAAAACATCTGACCTCGCTGTCAGTCATCGACATCCAGCCCGTAAAAACATCTGACCTCGCCGTTTGTCGTTGACATCACGTCGGTAAAAACATCTGACCCCGCCGTCAGTCATCAACATCACGTCAGTAAAATCATCTGACCTCGCCGTCAGTCCTCGACATCATATTGGTAAAAACATCTGACCTCGCTGTCAGTCATAAACATCACGTGAAAGCAGCAGAACTCGCTGTCAATCATCGACACTCAGTCGGTAAAAACATCTGACCTCGCCAACAGTCTTCAATTATCAAGTAAAATCATTTGACCTCGCTGTCAGTCATCAATATCCAGTCGGTAAAAACATCTGACCTCGCAATCAGTCATTAACATCACGTCGGTAAAATCATCTGACCTCACCGTCAGTCCTCGACATCAAGTCGGTAAAAACATTTGAACTCTCCATCAGTCTTTAATATCAAGTAAAAACATCTGACCTCGCCGTCAGTCATCGACATCCAGTCGATAAAAACATCTAGCCTCGCCGATAGTCTTCAATATCAATTAAAAACATCTGACCTCGCTGTCAGTCATCGACATCCAGCCGGTACAAACATCAGACCTCGCCGTCAGTCATCAACATCACATGAAAGTATCTGACCTCGCTGTTAGTCATCGACACTCAGTCGGTAAAAACATATGACCTCGCCGTCAGTCTTCAATTATCAAGTAAAATCATCTGACCTCACCGTCAGCCATCAACATCACGTCGGTAAAAGAATCTGACCTCGTTTTCAGTCATCGACATCAGGTCAGTAAAAACATCTGACCTCGCCGTCAGTCATCTACATCACGTCAGTAAAATCATCTAACCTCGTCGTCAATCCTCGACATCACATCGGTAAAATCATCTGACCACGTTGTCCATCCTCGACATCAAGTCGGTAAAAACATATGGCCTCGTTGTCAGTCTTCAATATCAATTAAAAACATCTGACCTCGCCGTCAGTCATTGACATCACGTCGGTAAAATCATCTAACCTTGCCGTCAATCCTCGACATCACGTCGGTAAAATCATCCGACCACGCCGTCAGTCCTCGACATCAAGTCGGTAAAAACATCTGGCCTCGCCGTCAGTCTTCAATATCAATTAAAAACATCTGACCTCACCGTCTGTTATCGACATCCAACCAGTAAAAACATCTGACCTCGCCGTCAGTCATCAACATCACGTGAAAGCATCTGACCTAGCTGTCAGTCATCGACACTCGGTCGGTAAAAACATCTGACCTCGCTGTCTGTCTAAAATTATCAAGTAAAATCATCTGACCTCACCGTCAACCATCAATATCACGTCGGTAAAAGAATCTGACCTCGTTGCCAGTCATCGACATCAAGTAAGTAAAAACATCTGACCTAGCCGTCAGTCATCGACATCACGTCGGTAAAATCATCTGACCTCACCGTCAGTCCCTGACATCACGTCGGTAAAATCATCCGACCACGCTGTCAGTCCTCAACATCAAGTCGGTAAAAACATATGGCCTCGCCGTCAGTGTTCAATATCAATTAAAAACATCTGACCTCGCTGTCAGTCATCGACATCCAGCCCGTAAAAACATCTGACCTCGCCGTTTGTCGTTGACATCACGTCGGTAAAAACATCTGACCCCGCCGTCAGTCATCAACATCACGTCAGTAAAATCATCTGACCTCGCCGTCAGTCCTCGACATCATATTGGTAAAAACATCTGACCTCGCTGTCAGTCATAAACATCACGTGAAAGCAGCAGAACTCGCTGTCAATCATCGACACTCAGTCGGTAAAAACATCTGACCTCGCCAACAGTCTTCAATTATCAAGTAAAATCATTTGACCTCGCTGTCAGTCATCAATATCCAGTCGGTAAAAACATCTGACCTCGCAATCAGTCATTAACATCACGTCGGTAAAATCATCTGACCTCACCGTCAGTCCTCGACATCAAGTCGGTAAAAACATTTGAACTCTCCATCAGTCTTTAATATCAAGTAAAAACATCTGACCTCGCCGTCAGTCATCGACATCCAGTCGATAAAAACATCTAGCCTCGCCGATAGTCTTCAATATCAATTAAAAACATCTGACCTCGCTGTCAGTCATCGACATCCAGCCGGTACAAACATCTGACCTCGCCGTCAGTCATCAACATCACATGAAAGTATCTGACCTCGCTGTTAGTCATCGACACTCAGTCGGTAAAAACATATGACCTCGCCGTCAGTCTTCAATTATCAAGTAAAATCATCTGACCTCACCGTCAGCCATCAACATCACGTCGGTAAAAGAATCTGACCTCGTTTTCAGTCATCGACATCAGGTCAGTAAAAACATCTGACCTCGCCGTCAGTCATCTACATCACGTCAGTAAAATCATCTAACCTCGTCGTCAATCCTCGACATCACATCGGTAAAATCATCTGACCACGTTGTCCATCCTCGACATCAAGTCGGTAAAAACATATGGCCTCGTTGTCAGTCTTCAATATCAATTAAAAACATCTGACCTCGCCGTCAGTCATCGACATCCAGCCGGTAGAAACATCTGACCTCGCCGTCAGTCGTCGACATCACGTCCGTAGAATCATCTGACCTCGCTATCAGTCCTCGACATCAAGTCGGTAAAACATCTGACCTCGCCGTCAGTCAACAACATCACGTAAAAACATCTGACCTCGACGTCAGTCTTCGACATCCAGTTGGTAAAATCATCTGTCCTCGCCGTCAGCCATCAACATCACGTCAGTAAAATCATCTGACCTCATTGTCAGTCATCGACATCAAGTCATTAAAAACATCTGACCTCGCTGTCAGTCATCGACATCATGTCGGTAAAATCATCTAACCTCGCCGTCAGTCCTCGACATCACGTCGGTAAAATCATCCGACCACGCCGTCAGTCCTCGACATCAAGTCGGTAAAAACATCTGGCCTCGCCGTCAGTCTTCAATATCAATTAAAAACATCTGATCTCGCCGTCTGTCATCGACATTTAACCAGTAAAAACATCTGACCTCGCTGTCAGTCATACACATCACGTGAAAGCATCTGACCTCGCTGTCAGTCATCGACACTCAGTCGGTAAAAACATCTGACCTCGCAGTCTGTCTTCAATTATCAAGTAAAATCATTTGACCTCACTGTCAGCCATCAACATCACGTCGGTAAAAGAATCTGACCTCGTTGTCAGTCATCAACATCAAGTCAGTAAAAACATCTGACCTCGCCGTCAGTCATCAACATCACCTCGGTAAAATCATCTGACCTCATCGTCAGTCCTCGACATCACGTAGGTAAAATCATCCAACCACGCTGTCAGTCCTCGACATCAAGTCGGTAAAAACATCTGGCCTCGCCGTCAGTCTTCAATATCAATTAAAAACATCTGACCTCGCCGTCAGTCATCGACATCCAGCCGGTAAAAACTTCTGACCTCGCCGTCAGTCGTCAACATCACGTCAGTAAAATCATCTGACCTCGCTGTCAGTCCTCGACATCAAGTCGGTAAAAACATCTGACCTCGCCGTCAGTCAACAACATCACGTAAAAACATCTGACCTCGGCGTCAGTCTTCGCCATCCAGTCGGTAAAATCATCTGACCTCGCTGTCAGCCATCAACATCACGTCAATAAAATCATCTGACCTCGTTGTCAGGCATCAACATCAAGTCATTAAAAACATCTGACCTCGCCGTCAATCATCGACATCACGTCGGTAAAATCATCTAACCTCGTCGTCAATCCTCGACATCACGTCGGTGAAATCATCCGACCACGCCGTCAGTCCTCGACATCAAGTCGGTAAAAACATCTGGCCTCGCCGTCAGTCTTCAATATCAATTAAAAACATCTGACCTCGCCGTCTGTTATCGACATCCAACCAGTAAAAACATCTGACCTCGCCGTCAGTCATCAACATCACGTGAAAGCATCTGACCTAGCTGTCAGTCATCGACACTCAGTCGGTAAAAACATCTGACCTCGCTGTCTGTCTTCAATTATCAAGTAAAATCATCTGACCTCACCGTCAACCATCAACATCACGTCGGTAAAAGAATCTGACCTCGTTGTCAGTCATCGACATCAAGTCAGTAAAAACATCTGACCTCGCCATCAGTCATCGACATCACGTCGGTAAAATCATCTGACCTCACCGTCAGTCCCTGACATCACGTCGGTAAAATCATCCGACCACGCTGTCAGTCCTTGACATCAAGTCGGTAAAAACACCTGGCCTCGCCGTCAGTGTTTAATATCAATCAAAAACATCTGACCTCGCTGTCAGTCATCGACATCCAGCCGGTAAAAACATCTGACCTTGCCGTTTGTCGTTGACATCACGTCGGTAAAAACATCTGACCCCGCCGTCAGTCATCAACATCACGTCAGTAAAATCATCTGACCTCGCCGTCAGTCCTCGACATCATATTGGTAAAAACATCTGACCTCGCTGTCAGTCATCGACATCACGTGAAAGCAGCAGAACTCGCCGTCAGTCATCGACACTCAGTCGGTAAAAACATCTGACCTCGCTGTCAGTCATCAATATCCAGTCGGTAAAAACATCTGACCTCGCAATCAGTCATTAACATCACGTCGGTAAAATCATCTGACCTCGCCATCAGTCCTCGACATCAAGTCGGTAAAAACATTTGAACTCTCCATCAGTCTTTAATATCAAGTAAAAACATCTGACCTCGCCGTCAGTCATCGACATCCAGTCGATAAAAACATCTAGCCTCGCCGATAGTCTTCAATATCAATTTAAAACATTTGACCTCGCCGTCAGTCATCGACATCCAGCCGGTACAAACATCTGACCT
Source organism: Lathyrus sativus (assembly GCA_963859935.3). Classification (NCBI taxonomy): domain Eukaryota; kingdom Viridiplantae; phylum Streptophyta; class Magnoliopsida; order Fabales; family Fabaceae; genus Lathyrus; species Lathyrus sativus. Next base: position 87,814 of record CAWUDS030001983.1, read on the forward strand.
CGCCGTCAGTCATCAACATCACGTGAATGCATTTGACCTCGCTGTTAGTCATCGACACTCAGTTGGTAAAAACATCTGACCTCGCCGTCAGTCTTCAATTATCAAGTAAAATCATCTGACCTCACCGTCAGCCATCAACATCACGTCGGTAAAAGAATCTGACCTCGTTTTCAGTCATCGACATCAGGTCAGTAAAAACATCTGACCTCGTCGTCAGTCATCTACATCACGTTGGGAAAATCATCTGACCTCGCCGTCAACCCTTGACATCAAGTCGGTAAAAACATATGACCTCGCTGTCAGTCTTCAATATCAATTAAAAACATCTGACCTCGCCGTCAGTCATCGACATCCAGCCGGTAGAAACATCTAACCTCGCCGTCAGTCGTCGACATCACGTCCGTAGAATCATCTGACCTCGCTGTCAGTCCTCGACATCAAGTCGGTAAAACATCTGACCTCGCCGTCAGTCAACAACATCACGTAAAAACATCTGACCTCGACGTCAGTCTTCGACATCCAGTTGGTAAAATCATCTGTCCTCGCCGTCAGCCATCAACATCACGTCAGTAAAATCATCTGACCTCGTTGTCAGTCATCGACATCAAGTCATTAAAAATGTCTGACCTCGCCGTCAGTCATCTACATCACGTCGATAAAATCATCTAACCTCGCCGTCATTCCTCGACATCACGTCGGTAAAATCATCCGACCACGCCGTTAGTCCTCGACATCAAGTCGGTAAAAACATCTGGCCTCGCCGTCAGTCTTCAATATCAATTAAAAACATCTGACCTCGCCGTCTGTCATCGACATTCAACCAGTAAAAACATCTGATCTCGCCGTCAGTCATCAACATCACGTGAAAGCATCTGACCTCGCTGTCAGTTATCGACACTCAGTCGGTAAAAACATCTGACCTCGCTGTCTGTCTTCAATTATCAAGTAAAATCATCTGACCTCACCGTCAGCCATCAACATCACGTCGGTAAAAGATTCTGACCTCGTTGTCAGTCATCGATATCAAGTCAGTAAAAACATCTGACCTCGCTGTCAGTCATCGACATCACATCGGTAAAATCATTTGACCTCACCGTCAGTCCTCGACATCACGTCAGTAAAATCATCCGACCACGCTGTCAGTCCTCGACATCAAGTCGGTAAAAACATCTGGCCTCGCCGTCAGTGTTTAATATCAATTAAAAACATCTGACCTCGCCGTCAGTCATCGACATCCAGCCGGTAAAAATATCTGACCTCGCCATCAGTCGCGACATGACGTCGGTAAAATCATCCGACCACGCCGTTAGTCCTCGACATCAATTCGGTAAAAACATCTGGCCTCACCGTCAGTCTTTAATATCAATTAAAAACATCTGACCTCGCCGTCAGTCATCGACATCCAGCCGGTAAAAACATTTGACCTCGCCATCATTCGTCGACGTCACGTCGGTAAAATCATCTGACCTCACTGTCAGTCCTCGACATCAAGTCGGTAAAAACATCTAACCTCGCCGTCAGTCAACAACATCACATAAAAACATCTGACCTCGGCATCAGTCTTCGACATCCAGTCGGTAAAATCATCTGACTTCGCCATCAACCATCAACATCACGTCAGTAAAATCATCTAACCTCGTTGTCAGTCATCGACATCAAGTCATTAAAAACATCTGACCTCGCTGTCAGTCATCGACATCACGTCGGTAAAATCATCTAACCTCGCAGTCATTCCTCGACATCACGTCGGTAAAATCATCCGACCACGCCGTCAGTCCTCGACATCAAGTCGGTAAAAACATCTGGCCTCGCCGTCAGTCTTCAATATCAATTAAAAACATCTGACCTCGCCGTCTGTCATCGACATTCAACCAGTAAAAACATATGACCTCGCTGTCAGTCATCAACATCACATGAAAGCATCTGACCTCGCTGTCAGTCATCGACACTCAGTCGGTAAAAACATCTGACCTCGCAGTCTGTCTTCAATTATCAAGTAAAATCATCTGACCTCACTGTCAGCCATCAACATCACGTCGGTAAAAGAATCTGACCTCGTTGTCAGTCATCGACATCAAGTCAGTAAAAACATCTGACCTCGCCGTCAGTCATCGACATCACGTCGGTAAAATCATTTGACCTCACCGTCAGTCCTTGACATCACGTCGGTAAAATCATCCGACCACGCCGTTAGTCCTCGACATCAAGTCGGTAAAAACATCTGGCCTCGCCGTCAGTCTTCAATATCAATTAAAAATATCTGACCTCGCCGTCTGTCATCGACATCCAACTAGTAAAAACATCTGACCTTGCCGTCAGTCATCAACATCACGTGAAAGCATCTGACCTCGCTGTCAGTCATCGACACCTAGTCGGTAAAAACATCTGACCTCGCTGTCTGTCTTCAATTATCAAGTAAAATCATCTGACCTCACCGTCAGCCATCAACATCACGTCGGTAAAAGAATCTGACCTCGTTGTCAGTCATCGACATCAAGTCAGTAAAAACATCTGACCTCGCCGCCAGTCATCGACATCACATCTGAAAAATCATCTGAACTCACCGTTAGTCATCGACATCACGTCGGTAAAACCATCCGAGCACGTTGTCAGTCCTCGACATCAAGTCAATAAAAACATCTGGCCTCGCCGTCAGTCTTCAATATCAATTAAAAACATCTGACCTCGCCGTCAGTCATCGACATCCAGCCGGTAAAAAACATCTGACCTCGCCATCAGTCGTCGACATCACGTCGGTAAAATCATCCGACCACGCCGTCAGTCCTCGACATCAAGTTTGTAAAAACATCTGGCCTCGCCGTCAGTCTTCAATATCAATTAAAAACATCTGACCTCGGCGTCAGTCTTCTCCATCCAGCCGGTAAAAACATCTAACCTCGCCGTCAGTCGTCGACATCACGTTGGTAAAAACATCTGACCCCACCGTCAGTCATCAACATCACGTTAGTAAAATCATCTGACCTCACCGTCAGTCCTCGACATCATGTCGATAAAAACATCTGACCTCGCTGTCAGTCATCGACATCACGTGAAAGCAGCAGAACTCGCCGTCAGTCATCGACACTCAGTCGGTAAAAACATCTGACCTCGCCAACAGTCTTCAATTATCAATTAAAATCATCTGACCTCGCCGTCAGTCATAAATATCCAGTCGGTAAAAACATCTGACCTCGCAGTCAGTCATTAACATCACGTCGGTAAAATCATCAGACCTCGCTGTCATTCCTCGACATCAAGTCGGTAAAAACAATTGAACTCTCCATCAATCTTTAATATCAAGTAAAAACATCTGACCTCGCCGTCAGTCATCGACATCTAGTCGATAAAAACATCTAACCTCGCCGCCAGTCTTCAATATCAATTAAAAACATCTGACCTCGCCGTCAGTCATCGACATCCAGCCGGTACAAACATCTGACCTCGCTGTCAGTCATCAACATCACGTGAAAGCATCTGACCTCGCTGTCAGTCATCGACACAGTCGATAAAAACATCTGACCTCGCCGTCAGTCTTCAATTATCAAGTAAAATCATATGACCTCACCTTCAGCCATCAACATCATGTCGGTAAAAGAATCTGACCTCGTTGTCAGTCATCGACATCAGGTCAGTAAAAACATTTGACCTCGCCGTCAGTCATCGACATCACGTCGGTAAAATCATCTGACCATGCCGTCAGTCCTCGACATCACGTCGATAAAATCATCTGACCACGCCGTCCGTCCTCGACATCAAGTCGGTAAAAACATCTGGCCTCGCCGTCAGTCTTCAATATCAATTCAAAACATCTGACCTCGCTGTCAGTCATCGACATCATGTCGGTAAAATAATCTGACCTCACCATCAGTCCTCGAGATCACGTTGGTAAAGTCATCCGACCACGCCGTCAGTCCTCGACATCAAGTCGGTAAAAACATCTGGCCTCGCCGTCAGTCTTCAATATCAATTAAAAACATCTGACCTCGTCGTCAGTCATCGACATCCAGCCGGTAAAAACATCTGACCTTGCCGTCATTCGTCGACATCACGTCGGTAAAATCATCTGACCTCGCTGTCAGTCCTCGACATCAAGTCGGTAAAACATCTGACCTCGCCGTCAGTCAACAACATCACATAAAAACATCTGACCTCGGCGTCAGTCTTCGACATCCAGTCGGTAAAATCATCTGACCTCGCCGTCAGCCATCAACATCACGTCAGTAAAATCATCTGACCTCATTGTCAGTCATCGACATCAAGTCATTAAAAACATTTGACCTCGCCGTCAGTCATCGAAATCACGTCGATAAAATCATCTAACCTCGCCGTCAGTCCTCGATATCACGTCGGTAAAATCATCCGATCACGCTGTCAGTCCTCGACATCAAGTCGGTAAAAACATCTGGCCACGCCGTCAGTCTTTAATATCAATTAAAAACATCTAACCTCGCCGTCTGTCATCGACATCCAACCAGTAAAAACATCTGACCTCGCCGTCAGTCATCAACATCACGTGAAAGCATCTGACCTCGCTGTCAGTCATTGACACTCAGTCGGTAAAAACATCTGACCTCGTTGTCTGTCTTCAATTATCAAGTAAAATCATCTGACCTCACCGTCAGCCATCAACATCACGTTGGTAAAAGAATCTGACCTCGTTGTCAGTCATCGACATCAAGTCAGTAAAAACATCTGACCTCGCCGTCTGTCATCGACATCACGTCGGTAAAATCATCTGACCTCACCGTCAGTCCTCGACATCACGTCGGTAAAATCATCCGACCACGTTGTCAGTCCTCGACATCAAGTCGGTAAAAACATCTGGCCTCGCCGTCAGTGTTCAATATCAATTAAAAACATCTGACCTCGCTGTCAGTCATCAACATCCAGCCGGTAAAAACATCTGACCTCGCCGTCAGTCGTCGACATCACGTCGGTAAAAACATCTGACCCCGCTGTCAGTCATCAACATCACGTCAGTAAAATCATCTGACCTCACCGTCAGTCCTCGATATCATGTCGATAAAAACATCTGACCTTGCTGTCAGTCATCGACATCACGTGAAAGCAGCAGAACTCGCCGTCAGTCATCGACACTCAGTCGGTAAAAACATCTGACCTCGCCAACAGTCTTCAATTATCAAGTAAAATCATCTGACCTCGCCGTCAGTCATAAATATCCAGTCGGTAAAAACATCTGACCTCGCAGTCAGTCATTAACATCACGTCGGTAAAATCATCAGACCTCGCCGTCATTCCTCGACATCAAGTCGGTAAAAACATTTGAACTCTCCATCAATCTTTAATATCAAGTAAAAACATCTGACCTCGCCGTCAGTCATCGACATCTAGTCGATAAAAACATCTAGCCTCGCCGCCAGTCTTCAATATCAATTAAAAACATCTGACCTCGCAGTCAGTCATCGACATCCAGCCGGTACAAACATCTGACCTCGCTGTCAGTCATCAACATCACGTGAAAGCATCTGACCTCGCTGTCAGTCATCGACACTCAGTCGATAAAAACATCTGACCTCGCCGTCAGTCTTCAATTATCAAGTAAAATCATATGACCTCACCTTCAGCCATCAACATCATGTCAGTAAAAGAATCTGACCTCGTTGTCAGTCATCGACATCAGGTCAGTAAAAACATTTGACCTCGCCGTCAGTCATCGACATCACGTCGGTAAAATCATCTGACCTTGCCGTCAGTCCTCGACATCACGTCGATAAAATCATCTGACCACGCCGTCCGTCCTCGACATCAAGTCGGTAAAAACATCTGGCCTCGCCGTCAGTCTTCAATATCAATTAAAAACATCTGACCTCGCTGTCAGTCATCGACATCATGTCGGAAAAATAATCTGACCTCACCATCAGTCCTCGACATCACGTTGGTAAAGTCATCCGACCACACCGTCAGTCCTCGACATCAAGTCGGTAAAAACATCTGGCCTCGCCGTCAGTCTTCAATATCAATTAAAAACATCTGACCTCGCCGTCAGTCATCGACATCCAGCCGGTAAAAACATCTGACCTTGCCGTCATTCGTCGACATCACGTCGGTAAAATCATCTGACCTCGCTGTCAGTCCTCGACATCAAGTCGGTAAAACATCTGACCTCGCCGTCAGTCAACAACATCACATAAAAACATCTGACCTCGGCGTCAGTCTTCGACATCCAGTCGGTAAAATCATCTGACCTCGCCGTCAGCCATCAACATCACGTCAGTAAAATCATCTGACCTCATTGTCAGTCATCGACATCAAGTCATTAAAAACATCTGACCTCGCCGTCAGTCATTGAAATCACGTCGATAAAATCATCTAACCTCGCCGTCAGTCCTCGACATCACGTCGGTAAAATCATCCGACAACGCCGTCAGTCCTCGACATCAAGTCTGTAAAAACATCTGGCCACGCCGTCAGCCTTCAATATCAATTAAAAACATCTAACCTCGCTGTCTGTCATCGACATCCAACCAGTAAAAACATCTGACCTCGCCGTCAGTCATCAACATCACGTGAAAGCATCTGACCTAGCTGTCAGTCATCGACACTCAGTCGGTAAAAACATCTGACCTCGCTGTCTGTCTTCAATTATCAAGTAAAATCATCTGACCTCTTTGTCAACCATCAATATCACGTCGGTAATAGAATCTGACCTCGTTGCCAGTCATCGACATCAAGTAAGTAAAAACATCTGACCTAGCCGTCAGTCGTCGACATCACGTCGGTAAAATCATCTGACCTCACCGTCAGTCCCTGACATCACGTCGGTAAAATCATCCGACCACGCTGTCAGTCCTCGACATCAAGTCGGTAAAAACATCTGGCCTCGCCGTTAGTGTTCAATATCAATTAAAAACATCTGACCTCGCTGTCAGTCATCGACATCCAGCCGGTAAAAACATCTGACCTCGCCGTTTGTCGTTGACATCACGTCGGTAAAAACATCTGACCCCGCCGTCAGTCATCAACATCACGTCAGTAAAATCATCTGACCTCGCCGTCAGTCCTCGACATCATATTGGTAAAAACATCTGACCTCGCTGTCAGTCATCGACATCACGTGAAAGCAGCAGAACTCGCCGTCAGTCATCGACACTCAGTCGTTAAAAACATCTGACCTCGCCAACAGTCTTCAATTATCAAGTAAAATCATTTGACCTCGCTGTCAGTCATCAATATCCAGTCGGTAAAAACATCTGACCTCGCAATCAGTCATTAACATCACGTCGATAAAATCATCTGACCTCGCCGTCAGTCCTCGACATCAAGTCGGTAAAAACATTTGAACTCTCCATCAGTCTTTAATATCAAGTAAAAACATCTGACCTCGCCGTCAGTCATCGACATCCAGTCGATAAAAACATCTAGCCTCGCCGATAGTCTTCAATATCAATTAAAAACAGTTGACCTCGCCGTCAGTCATCGACATCCAGCCGGTACAAACATCTGACCTCGCCGTCAGTCATCAACATCACGTGAAAGCATCTGACCTCGCTGTTAGTCATCGATACTCAGTCGGTAAAAACATCTGACCACGCCGTCAGCCTTCAATATCAATTAAAAACATCTAACCTCGCCGTCTGTCATCGACATCCAACCAGTAAAAACATCTGACCTCGCCGTCAGTCATCAACATCACGTGAAAGCATCTGACCTAGCTGTCAGTCATCGACACTCAGTCGGTAAAACATCTGACCTCGTTGTCTGTCTTCAATTATCAAGTAAAATCATCTGACCTCACCGTCAGCCATCAACATCACGTTGGTAAAAGAATCTGACCTCGTTGTCAGTCATCGACATCAAGTCAGTAAAAACATCTGACCTCGTCGTCAGTCATCGACATCACGTCAGTAAAATCATCTGACCTCACCGTCAGTCCACGACATCACGTCAGTAAAATCATCTGACCTAACCGTCAGTCCACGACATCATGTCGGTAAAATCATCCAACCACGCTGTCAGTCCTCGATATCAAGTCGGTAAAAACATCTGGCCTCGCCGTCAGTGTTCAATATCAATTAAAAACATCTGACCTCGCTGTGTGTCATCGACATCCAGCCGGTAAAAACATCTGACCTCGCCGTCAGTCGTCGACATCACGTCGGTAAAAACATCTGACCCTGCCGTCAGTCATCAACATCACATCAGTAAAATCATCTGACCTCGCCGTCAAACCTCGACATCATGTCGGTAAAAACATCTGACCTCGCTGTCAGTCATCGACATCACGTGAAAGCAGAAGAACTCGCCGTCAGTCATCGACACTCAGTCGGTAAAAATATCTGACCTCGCCAACAGTCTTCAATTATCAAGTAAAATCATCTGACCTCGCTGTTAGTCATCAATATCCAGTCTGTAAAAACATCTGACCTCGCAGTCAGTCATTAACATCACGTCGGTAAAATCATCTGACCTCGCCGTCAGTCCTCCACATCAAGTCGGTAAAAAAACATTTGAACTCTCCATCAGTCTTTAATATCAAGTAAAAACATCTGACCTCGCCGTCAGTCATCGACATCCAGTCGATATAAACATCTAGCCTCGCCGTCAGTCTTCAATATCAATTAAAAACATTTGACCTCGCCGTCAGTCATCGACATCCAGCCGGTACAAACATCTGACCTCGCCGTCAGTCATCAACATCACGTGAAAGCATCTGACCTCGCTGTTAGTCATTGACACTCAGTCGAAAAAAACATCTTACCTCGCCGTCATTCTTCAATTATCAAGTAAAATCATCTGACCTCACCATCAGCCATCAACATCACGTTGGTAAAAGAACCTGACCTCGTTGTCAGTCATCGACATCAGGTCAGTAAAAACATATGACCTCGCCGTCAGTCATCTACATCACGTCGGTAAAATCATCTGACCTCGCCGTCAATCCTCGACATCACGTCGGTAATATCATCAGACCACGCTGTCCGTCCTCGACATCAAGTCGGTAAAAACATCTGGCCTCTCCGTCAGTCTTCAATATCAATTAAAAACATCTGACCTCGCCGTCAGTCATCGACATCCAGCCGGTAAAAACATCTGACCTCGTCGTCAGTCGTCTACATCACGTCGGTAAAATCATCTGACCTCGCTGTCAGTCCTCGACATATTGTCGGTAAAACATATGACCTCGCCGTCAGTCAACAACATCACGTAAAAACATCTGACCTCGGCGTCAGTCTTCGACATCCAGTCGGTAAAATCATCTGACCTCGCCGTCAGCCATCAACATCACGTTAGTAAAATCATCTGACCTCGTTGTCAATCATCGACATCAAGTCATTAAAAACGTCTGACCTGGCCGTCAGTCATCGACATCACGTCAGTAAAATCATCTAACCTCGCCGTCAGTCCTCGACATCACGTTGGTAAAATCATCTGGCCTCGCCGTCAGTCTTCAATATCAATTAAAAACATCTGACCTCGCCGTCTATCTTCGACATCAAACCAGTAAAAACATCTGACCTCACTGACAGTCATAAACATCACGTGAAAGCATCTGACCTCGCTGTCAGTCATCGACACTCAGTCGGTAAAAACATCTGACCTCGCTGTCTGTCTTCAATTATCAAGTAAAAACATCTGACCTCGCCGTCAGTCATCTACATCACGTTGGTAAAATCATCTGACCTCGCTGTCAATTCTCGACATCACATCGGTAAAATCATCAGACCACGCTGTCCGTCCTCGACATCAAGTCGGTAAAAACATCTGGCCTCGCCGTCAGTCTTCAATATCAATTAAAAACATCTGACCTCGCCGTCAGTCATCGACATCCAGCCGGTAAAAACATCTGACCTCGCCGTCAGTCGTCTAAATCATGTTGGTAAAATCATCTGACCTCGCTGTCAGTCCTCGACATATTGTCGATAAAACATTTGACCTCGCCGTCAGTCAACAACATCACGTAAAAACATCTGACCTCGGCGTCAGTCTTCGACATCCAGTCGGTAAAATCATCTGACCTCGCCGTCAGCCATCAACATCACGTTAGTAAAATCATCTGACCTCGTTGTCAGTCATCGACATCAAGTCATTAAAAACGTCTGACCTGGCCGTTAGTCATCGACGTCACGTCAGTAAAATCATCTAACCTCGCCGTCAGTCCTCGACATCACGTCGGTAAAATCATCTGGCCTCGCCGTCAGTCTTCAATATCAATTAAAAACATCTGACCTCGCCGTCTGTCATAGACATCCAATTAGTAAAAACATCTGACCTCGCTGTCAGTCATTAACATCACGTGAAAGCATCTGACCTCGCTGTCAGTCATCGATACTCAGTCGGTAAAAACATCTGACCTCGCTGTTTGTCTTCAATTGTCAAGTAAAATCATCTGACCTCATCGTCAGCCATCAACATCACGGCGGTAAAAGAATCTGACCTCGTTGTCAATCATCGACATCAAGTCAGTAAAAACATCTGACCTCGCCGCCAGTCATCGACATCACGTCGGTAAAATCATCTGACCTCACCGTCAGTCATCGACATCACGTCGGTAAAATCATCCGACCACGCTGTCAGTCCTCGACATTAAGTCGGTAAAAACATCTGGCCTCGCCGTCAGTCTTCAATATCAAATAAAAACATTTGACCTCGCCGTCAGTCATCGACATCCAGCCGGTAAAAACATCTGACCTCGCCATAAGTTGTCGCTATCACGTCGGTAAAATCATCCGACCAAGTCGTCAGTCCTCGACATCAAGTCGGTAAAAACATCTGGCGTCGCCGTCAGTCTTCAATATCAATTAAAAACATCTGACCTCGCCGTCAGTCATCGATATCTAGCCGATAAAAACATCTGACCTCGCCGTCATTCGTCGACATCACGTCGGTAAAATCATCTGACCTCGCTGTCAGTCCTCGACATCAAGTCCGTAAAAACATATGACCTCGTCGTCAGTCAACAACATCACGTAAAAACATCTGACCTCGGCGTCAGTCTTCGACATCCAGTCGGTAAAATCATCTGACCTCGCCGTCAGCCATCAACATCACGTCAGTAAAATCATCTGACCTCGTTCTCAGTCATCGACATCAAGTCGTTAAAAACATCTGACCTCGCCGTCAGTCATCGACATCACGTCGGTAAAATCATCTAACCTTGCCCTCAGTCCTCGACATCACGTCGGTAAAATCATCCGACCACGCCGTCAATCCTCGACATCAAGTCGGTAAAAACATCTGGCCTCGCCGTCAGTCTTCAATATCAATTAAAAACATCTGACCTCGCCGTCTGTCATCGACATCCAACCAGTAAAAACATATGACCTCGCTGTCAGTCATTAACATCACGTGAAATCATCTGACCTCGCTGTCAGTCATCGACACTCAGTCGGTAAAAACATCTGACCTCGCTGTCTGTCTTCAATTATCAAGTAAAATCATCTGACCTCACCGTCAGCCATCAACATCACGTTGGTAAAAGAATCTGACCTCGTTGTCAGTCATCGACATCAAGTCAGTAAAAACATCTGACCTCGCCGCCAGTCATCGACATCACATCGGTAAAATCATCTGACCTCACCGTGAGTCCTCGACATCACGTCGTTAAAATCATTCGACCACGCTGTCAGTCCTCGACATCAAGTCAATAAAAACATCTGGCCTCGCTGTCAATCTTCAATATCAATTAAAAACATCTGACCTCGTCGTCAGTCATCGACATCCAGCCGGTAAAAACATCTGACCTCGCCATCAGTCGTTGACATCACGTCGGTAAAATCATCCGACCACGCCGTCAGTCCTCGACATCCAGTCGGTAAAAACATATGGCCTCACCGTCAGTCTTCAATATCAATTAAAAACATATGACCTCGCCGTCAGTCATCGACATCAAGCCGATAAAAACATCTGACCTCACCGTCATTCGTTGACATCACGTCGGTAAAATCATCTGACCTCGCTGTCAGTCCTCGACATCAAGTCGGTAAAAACATCTGACCTCGCCGTCAGTCAACAACATCACGTAAAAACATCTGACCTCGGCGTCAGTCTTCGACATCCAGTCGGTAAAATCATCTGACCTCGCTGTCAGCCATCAACATCACGTCAGTAAAATCATCTGACCTCGTTGTCAGTCATCGACATCAAGTCATTAAAAACATCTGACCTCGCTGTCAGTCATCGACATCACGTCGGTAGAATCATCTAACCTCGCTGTCAGTCCTCGACATCACTTCGGTAAAATCATCCGACCACGCCGTTAATCCTCGATATCAAGTCGGTAAAAACATCTGGCCTCGCCGTCAGTCTTCAATATCAATTAAAAACATCTGACCTCGCCGTCTGTCATCGACATCCAATTAGTAAAAACATCTGACCTCGCTGTCAGTCATTAACATCACGTGAAAGCATCTGACCTCGCTGTCAGTCATCGATACTCAGTCGGTAAAAACATCTGACCTCGCTGTTTGTCTTCAATTGTCAAGTAAAATCATCTGACCTCATCGTCAGCCATCAACATCACGGCGGTAAAAGAATCTGACCTCGTTGTCAATCATCGACATCAAGTCAGTAAAAACATCTGACCTCGCCGCCAGTCATCGACATCACGTCGGTAAAATCATCTGACCTCACCGTCAGTCATCGACATCACGTCGGTAAAATCATCCGACCACGCTGTCAGTCCTCGACATCAAGTCGGTAAAAACATCTGGCCTCGCCGTCAGTCTTCAATATCAAATAAAAACATTTGACCTCGCCGTCAGTCATCGACATCCAGCCGGTAAAAACATCTGACCTCGCCATAAGTTGTCGACATCACGTCGGTAAAATCATCCGACCAAGTCGTCAGTCCTCGACATCAAGTCGGTAAAAACATCTGGCGTCGCCGTCAGTCTTCAATATCAATTAAAAACATCTGACCTCGCCGTCAGTCATCGATATCCAGCCGATAAAAACATCTGACCTCGCCGTCATTCGTCGACATCACGTCGGTAAAATCATCTGACCTCGCTGTCAGTCCTCGACATCAAGTCCGTAAAAACATATGACCTCGTCGTCAGTCAACAACATCAGGTAAAAACATCTGACCTCGGCGTCAGTCTTCGACATCCAGTCGGTAAAATCATCTGACCTCGCCGTCAGCCATCAACATCACGTCAGTAAAATCATCTGACCTCGTTCTCAGTCATCGACATCAAGTCGTTAAAAACATCTGACCTCGCCGTCAGTCATCGACATCACGTTGGTAAAATCATCTAACCTCGCCGTCAGTCCTCGACATCACGTCGGTAAAATCATCCGACCACGCCGTCAATCCTCGACATCAAGTCGGTAAAAACATCTGGCCTCGCCGTCAGTCTTCAATATCAATTAAAAACATCTGACCTCGCCGTCTGTCATCGACATCCAACCAGTAAAAACATATGACCTCGCTGTCAGTCATTAACATCACGTGAAAGCATCTGACCTCGCTGTCAGTCATCGACACTCAGTCGGTAAAAACATCTGACCTCGCTGTCTGTCTTCAATTATCAAGTAAAATCATCTGACCTCACCGTCAGCCATCAACATCACGTTGGTAAAAGAATCTGACCTCGTTGTCAGTCATCGACATCAAGTCAGTAAAAACATCTGACCTCGCCGCCAGTCATCGACATCACATCGGTAAAATCATCTGACCTCACCGTGAGTCCTCGACATCACGTCGGTAAAATCATTCGACCACGCTGTCAGTCCTCGACATCAAGTCAATAAAAACATCTGGCCTCGCTGTCAATCTTCAATATCAATTAAAAACATCTGACCTCGTCGTCAGTCATCGACATCCAGCCGGTAAAAACATCTGACCTCGCCATCAGTCGTTGACATCACGTCGGTAAAATCATCCGACCACGCCGTCAGTCCTCGACATCCAGTCGGTAAAAACATATGGCCTCACCGTCAGTCTTCAATATCAATTAAAAACATATGACCTCGCCGTCAGTCATCGACATCCAGCCGATAAAAACATCTGACCTCACCGTCATTCGTTGACATCACGTCGGTAAAATCATCTGACCTCGCTGTCAGTCCTCGACATCAAGTCGGTAAAAACATCTGACCTCGCCGTCAGTCAACAACATCACGTAAAAACATCTGACCTCGGCGTCAGTCTTCGACATCCAGTCGGTAAAATCATCTGACCTCGCTGTCAGCCATCAACATCACGTCAGTAAAATCATCTGACCTCGTTGTCAGTCATCGACATCAAGTCATTAAAAACATCTGACCTCGCTGTCAGTCATCGACATCACGTCGGTAGAATCATCTAACCTCGCTGTCAGTCCTCGACATCACTTCGGTAAAATCATCCGACCACGTCGTTAATCCTCGATATCAAGTCGGTAAAAACATCTGGCCTCGCCGTCAGTCTTCAATATCAATTAAAAACATCTGACCTCGCCGTCTGTCATCGACATCCAATTAGTAAAAACATCTGACCTCGCTGTCAGTCATTAACATCACGTGAAAGCATCTGACCTCGCTGTCAGTCATCGATACTCAGTCGGTAAAAACATCTGACCTCGCTGTTTGTCTTCAATTGTCAAGTAAAATCATCTGACCTCATCGTCAGCCATCAACATCACGGCGGTAAAAGAATCTGACCTCGTTGTCAATCATCGACATCAAGTCAGTAAAAACATCTGACCTCGCCGCCAGTCATCGACATCACGTCGGTAAAATCATCTTACCTCACCGTCAGTCATCGACATCACGTCGGTAAAATCATCCGACCACGCTGTCAGTCCTCGACATCAAGTCGGTAAAAACATCTGGCCTCGCCGTCAGTCTTCAATATCAAATAAAAACATTTGACCTCGCCGTCAGTCATCGACATCCAGCCGGTAAAAACATCTGACCTCGCCATAAGTTGTCGACATCACGTCGGTAAAATCATCCGACCAAGTCGTCAGTCCTCGACATCAAGTCGGTAAAAACATCTGGCGTCGCCGTCAGTCTTCAATATCAATTAAAAACATCTGACCTCGCCGTCAGTCATCGATATCCAGCCGATAAAAACATCTGACCTCCCCGTCATTCGTCGACATCACGTTGGTAAAATCATCTGACCTCGCTGTCAGTCCTCGACATCAAGTCCGTAAAAACATATGACCTCGTCGTCAGTCAACAACATCACGTAAAAACATCTGACCTCGGCGTCAGTCTTCGACATCCAGTCGGTAAAATCATCTGACCTCGCCGTCAGCCATCAACATCACGTCAGTAAAATCATCTGACCTCGTTCTCAGTCATCGACATCAAGTCGTTAAAAACATCTGACCTCGCCGTCAGTCATCGACATCACGTCGGTCAAATCATCTAACCTTGCCCTCAGTCCTCGACATCACGTCGGTAAAATCATCCGACCACGCCGTCAATCCTCGACATCAAGTCGGTAAAAACATCTGGCCTCGCCGTCAGTCTTCAATATCAATTAAAAACATCTGACCTCGCCGTCTGTCATCGACATCCAACCAGTAAAAACATATGACCTCGCTGTCAGTCATTAACATCACGTGAAAGCATCTGACCTCGCTGTCAGTCATCGACACTCAGTCGGTAAAAACATCTGACCTCGCTGTCTGTCTTCAATTATCAAGTAAAATCATCTGACCTCACCGTCAGCCATCAACATCACGTTGGTAAAAGAATCTGACCTCGTTGTCAGTCATCGACATCAAGTCAGTAAAAACATCTGACCTCGCCGCTAGTCATCGACATCACATCGGTAAAATCATCTGACCTCACCGTGAGTCCTCGACATCACGTCGGTAAAATCATTCGACCACGCTGTCAGTCCTCGACATCAAGTCAATAAAAACATCTGGCCTCGCTGTCAATCTTCAATATCAATTAAAAACATCTGACCTCGTCGTCAGTCATCGACATCCAGCCGGTAAAAACATCTGACCTCGCCATCAGTCGTTGACATCACGTCGGTAAAATCATCCGACCACGCCGTCAGTCCTCGACATCCAGTCGGTAAAAACATATGGCCTCACCGTCAGTCTTCAATATCAATTAAAAACATATGACCTCGCCGTCAGTCATCGACATCCAGCCGATAAAAACATCTGACCTCACCGTCATTCGTTGACATCACGTCGGTAAAATCATCTGACCTCGCTGTCAGTCCTCGACATCAAGTCGGTAAAAACATCTGACCTCGCCGTCAGTCAACAACATCACGTAAAAACATCTGACCTCGGCGTCAGTCTTCGACATCCAGTCGGTAAAATCATCTGACCTCGCTGTCAGCCATCAACATCACGTCAGTAAAATCATCTGACCTCGTTGTCAGTCATCGACATCAAGTCATTAAAAACATCTGGCCTCGCTGTCAGTCATCGACATCACGTCGGTAGAATCATCTAACCTCGCTGTCAGTCCTCGAAATCACTTCGGTAAAATCATCCGACCACGCCGTTAATCCTCGATATCAAGTCGGTAAAAACATCTGGCCTCGCCGTCAGTCTTCAATATCAATTAAAAACATCTGACCTCGCCGTCTGTCATCGACATCCAATTAGTAAAAACATCTGACCTCGCTGTCAGTCATTAACATCACGTGAAAGCATCTGACCTCGCTGTCAGTCATCGATACTCAGTCGGTAAAAACATCTGACCTCGCTGTTTGTCTTCAATTGTCAAGTAAAATCATCTGACCTCATCGTCAGCCATCAACATCACGGCGGTAAAAGAATCTGACCTCGTTGTCAATCATCGACATCAAGTCAGTAAAAACATCTGACCTCGCCGCCAGTCATCGACATCACGTCGGTAAAATCATCTGACCTCACCGTCAGTCATCGACATCACGTCGGTAAAATCATCCGACCACGCTGTCAGTCCTCGACATCAAGTCAGTAAAAACATCTGGCCTCGCCGTCAGTCTTCAATATCAAATAAAAACATTTGACCTCGCCGTCAGTCATCGACATCCAGCCGGTAAAAACATCTGACCTCGCCATAAGTTATCGACATCACGTCGGTAAAATCATCCGACCAAGTCGTCAGTCCTCGACATCAAGTCGGTAAAAACATATGGCGTCGCCGTCAGTCTTCAATATCAATTAAAAACATCTGACCTCGCCGTCAGTCCAGCCGATAAAAACATCTAACCTCCCCGTCATTCGTCGACATCACGTCGGTAAAATCATCTGACCTCGCTGTCAGTCCTCGACATCAAGTCCGTAAAAACATATGACCTCGTCGTCAGTCAACAACATCACGTAAAAACATCTGACCTCGGCGTCAGTCTTCGACATCCAGTCGGTAAAATCATCTGACCTCGCCGTCAGCCATCAACATCACGTCAGTAAAATCATCTGACCTCGTTCTCAGTCATCGACATCAAGTCGTTAAAAACATCTGACCTCGCCGTCAGTCATCGACATCACGTCGGTAAAATCATCTAACCTTGCCCTCAGTCCTCGACATCACGTCGGTAAAATCATCCGACCACGCCGTCAATCCTCGACATCAAGTCTGTAAAAACATCTGGCCTCGCCGTCAGTCTTCAATATCAATTAAAAACATCTGACCTCGCCGTCTGTCATCGACATCCAACCAGTAAAAACATATGACCTCGCTGTCAGTCATTAACATCACGTGAAAGCATCTGACCTCGCTGTCAGTCATCGACACTCAGTCGGTAAAAACATCTGACCTCGCTGTCTGTCTTCAATTATCAAGTAAAATCATCTGACCTCACCGTCAGCCATCAACATCACGTTGGTAAAAGAATCTGACCTCGTTGTCAGTCATCGACATCAAGTCAGTAAAAACATCTGACCTCGCCGCCAGTCATCGACATCACATCGGTAAAATCATCTGACCTCACCGTGAGTCCTCGACATCACGTCGGTAAAATCATTCGACCACGCTGTCAGTCCTCGACATCAAGTCAATAAAAACATCTGGCCTCGCTGTCAATCTTCAATATCAATTAAAAACATCTGACCTCGTCGTCAGTCATCGACATCCAGCCGGTAAAAACATCTGACCTCGCCATCAGTCGTTGACATCACGTCGGTAAAATCATCCGACCACGCCGTCAGTCCTCGACATCCAGTCGGTAAAAACATATGGCCTCACCGTCAGTCTTCAATATCAATTAAAAACATATGACCTCGCCGTCAGTCATCGACATCCAGCCGATAAAAACATCTGACCTCACCGTCATTCGTTGACATCACGTCGGTAAAATCATCTGACCTCGCTGTCAGTCCTCGACATCAAGTCGGTAAAAACATCTGACCTCACCGTCAGTCAACAACATCACGTAAAAACATCTGACCTCGGCGTCAGTCTTCGACATCCAGTCGGTAAAATCATCTGACCTCGCTGTCAGCCATCAACATCACGTCAGTAAAATCATCTGACCTCGTTGTCAGTCATCGACATCAAGTCATTAAAAACATCTGACCTCGCTGTCAGTCATCGACATCACGTCGGTAGAATCATCTAACCTCGCTGTCAGTCCTCGAAATCACTTCGGTAAAATCATCCGACCACGCCGTTAATCCTCGATATCAAGTCGGTAAAAACATCTGGCCTCGCTGTCAGTCTTCAATATCAATTAAAAACATCTGACCTCGCCGTCTGTCATCGACATCCAATTAGTAAAAACATCTGACCTCGCTGTCAGTCATTAACATCACGTGAAAGCATCTGACCTCGCTCTCAGTCATCGATACTCAGTCGGTAAAAACATCTGACCTCGGTGTTTGTCTTCAATTGTCAAGTAAAATCATCTGACCTCATCGTCAGCCATCAACATCACGGCGGTAAAAGAATCTAACCTCGTTGTCAATCATCGACATCAAGTCAGTAAAAACATCTGACCTCGCCGCCAGTCATCGACATCACGTCGGTAAAATCATCTGACCTCACCGTCAGTCATCGACATCACGTCGGTAAAATCATCCGACCACGCTGTCAGTCCTCGACATCAAGTCAGTAAAAACATCTGGCCTCGCCGTCAGTCTTCAATATCAAATAAAAACATTTGACCTCGCCGTCAGTCATCGACATCCAGCCGGTAAAAACATCTGACCTCGCCATAAGTTGTCGACATCACGTCGGTAAAATCATCCGACCAAGTCGTCAGTCCTCGACATCAAGTCGGTAAAAACATCTGGCGTCGCCGTCAGTCTTCAATATCAATTAAAAACATCTGACCTCGCCGTCAGTCATTGATATCCAGCCGATAAAAACATCTGACCTCCCCGTCATTCGTCGACATCACGTCGGTAAAATCATCTGACCTCGCTGTCAGTCCTCGACATCAAGTCCGTAAAAACATATGACCTCGTCGTCAGTCAACAACATCACGTAAAAACATCTGACCTCGGCGTCAGTCTTCGACATCCAGTCGGTAAAATCATCTGACCTCGCCGTCAGCCATCAACATCACGTCAGTAAAATCATCTGACCTCGTTCTCAGTCATCGACATCAAGTCGTTAAAAACATATGACCTCGCCGTCAGTCATCGACATCACGTCGGTAAAATCATCTAACCTTGCCCTCAGTCCTCGACATCACGTCGGTAAAATCATCCGACCAAGCCGTCAATCCTCGACATCAAGTCGGTAAAAACATCTGGCCTCGCCGTCAGTCTTCAATATCAATTAAAAACATCTGACCTCGCCGTCTGTCATCGACATCCAACCAGTAAAAACATATGACCTCGCTGTCAGTCATTAACATCACGTGAAAGCATCTGACCTCGCTGTCAGTCATCGACACTCAGTCGGTAAAAACATCTGACCTCGCTGTCTGTCTTCAATTATCAAGTAAAATCATCTGACCTCACCGTCAGCCATCAACATCACGTTGGTAAAAGAATCTGACCTCGTTGTCAGTCATCGACATCAAGTCAGTAAAAACATCTGACCTCGCCGCCAGTCATCGACATCACATCGGTAAAATCATCTGACCTCACCGTGAGTCCTCGACATCACGTCGGTAAAATCATTCGACCACGCTGTCAGTCCTCGACATCAAGTCAATAAAAACATCTGGCCTCGCTGTCAATCTTCAATATCAATTAAAAACATCTGACCTCGTCGTCAGTCATCGACATCCAGCCGGTAAAAACATCTGACCTCGCCATCAGTCGTTGACATCACGTCGGTAAAATCATCCGACCACGCCGTCAGTCCTCGACATCCAGTCGGTAAAAACATATGGCCTCACCGTCAGTCTTCAATATCAATTAAAAACATATGACCTCGCCGTCAGTCATCGACATCCAGCCGATAAAAACATCTGACCTCACCGTCATTCGTTGACATCACGTCGGTAAAATCATCTGACCTCGCTGTCAGTCCTCGACATCAAGTCGGTAAAAACATCTGACCTCACCGTCAGTCAACAACATCACGTAAAAACATCTGACCTCGGCGTCAGTCTTCGACATCCAGTCGGTAAAATCATCTGACCTCGCTGTCAGCCATCAACATCACGTCAGTAAAATCATCTGACCTCGTTGTCAGTCATCGACATCAAGTCATTAAAAACATCTGACCTCGCTGTCAGTCATCGACATCACGTCGGTAGAATCATCTAACCTCGCTGTCAGTCCTCGAAATCACTTCGGTAAAATCATCCGACCACGCCGTTAATCCTCGATATCAAGTCGGTAAAAACATCTGGCCTCGCTGTCAGTCTTCAATATCAATTAAAAACATCTGACCTCGCCGTCTGTCATCGACATCCAATTAGTAAAAACATCTGACCTCGCTGTCAGTCATTAACATCACGTGAAAGCATCTGACCTCGCTCTCAGTCATCGATACTCAGTCGGTAAAAACATCTGACCTCGCTGTTTGTCTTCAATTGTCAAGTAAAATCATCTGACCTCATCGTCAGCCATCAACATCACGGCGGTAAAAGAATCTAACCTCGTTGTCAATCATCGACATCAAGTCAGTAAAAACATCTGACCTCGCCGCCAGTCATCGACATCACGTCGGTAAAATCATCTGACCTCACCGTCAGTCATCGACATCACGTCGGTAAAATCATCCGACCACGCTGTCAGTCCTCGACATCAAGTCAGTAAAAACATCTGGCCTCGCCGTCAGTCTTCAATATCAAATAAAAACATTTGACCTCGCCGTCAGTCATCGACATCCAGCCGGTAAAAACATCTGACCTCGCCATAAGTTGTCGACATCACGTCGGTAAAATCATCCGACCAAGTCGTCAGTCCTCGACATCAAGTCGGTAAAAACATCTGGCGTCGCCGTCAGTCTTCAATATCAATTAAAAACATCTGACCTCGCCGTCAGTCATCGATATCCAGCCGATAAAAACATCTGTCCTCCCCGTCATTCGTCGACATCACGTCGGTAAAATCATCTGACCTCGCTGTCAGTCCTCGACATCAAGTCCGTAAAAACATATGACCTCGTCGTCAGTCAACAACATCACGTAAAAACATCTGACCTCGGCGTCAGTCTTCGACATCCAGTCGGTAAAATCATCTGACCTCGCCGTCAGCCATCAACATCACGTCAGTAAAATCATCTGACCTCGTTCTCAGTCATCGACATCAAGTCGTTAAAAACATATGACCTCGCCGTCAGTCATCGACATCACGTCGGTAAAATCATCTAACCTTGCCCTCAGTCCTCGACATCACGTCGGTAAAATCATCCGACCAAGCCGTCAATCCTCGACATCAAGTCGGTAAAAACATCTGGCCTCGCCGTCAGTCTTCAATATCAATTAAAAACATCTGACCTCGCCGTCTGTCATCGACATCCAACCAGTAAAAACATATGACCTCGCTGTCAGTCATTAACATCACGTGAAAGCATCTGACCTCGCTGTCAGTCATCGACACTCAGTCGGTAAAAACATCTGACCTCGCTGTCTGTCTTCAATTATCAAGTAAAATCATCTGACCTCACCGTCAGCCATCAACATCACGTTGGTAAAAGAATCTGACCTCGTTGTCAGTCATCGACATCAAGTCAGTAAAAACATCTGACCTCGCCGCCAGTCATCGACATCACATCGGTAAAATCATCTGACCTCACCGTGAGTCCTCGACATCACGTCGGTAAAATCATTCGACCACGCTGTCAGTCCTCGACATCAAGTCAATAAAAACATCTGGCCTCGCTGTCAATCTTCAATATCAATTAAAAACATCTGACCTCGTCGTCAGTCATCGACATCCAGCCGGTAAAAACATCTGACCTCGCCATCAGTCGTTGACATCACGTCGGTAAAATCATCCGACCACGCCGTCAGTCCTCGACATCCAGTCGGTAAAAACATATGGCCTCACTGTCAGTCTTCAATATCAATTAAAAACATATGACCTTGCCGTCAGTCATCGACATCCAGCCGATAAAAACATCTGACCTCACCGTCATTCGTTGACATCACGTCGGTAAAACATCTGACCTCGCTGTCAGTCCTCGACATCAAGTCGGTAAAAACATCTGACCTCGCCGTCAGTCAACAACATCACGTAAAAACATCTGACCTTGGCGTCAGTCTTCGACATCCAGTCGGTAAAATCATCTGACCTCGCTGTCAGCCATCAATATCACGTCAGTAAAATCATCTGACCTCGTTGTCAGTCATCGACATCAAGTCATTAAAAACATCTGACCTCGCTGTCAGTCATCGACATCACGTCGGTAGAATCATCTAACCTCGCTGTCAATCCTCGAAATCACTTTGGTAAAATCATCCGACCACGCCGTTAATCCTCGATATCAAGTCGGTAAAAACATCTGGCCTCGCCGTCAGTCTTCAATATCAATTAAAAACATCTGACCTCGCCGTCTGTCATCGACATCCAATTAGTAAAAACATCTGACCTCGCTGTCAGTCATTAACATCACGTGAAAGCATCTGACCTCGCTGTCAGTCATCGATACTCAGTCGGTAAAAACATCAGACCTCGCTGTTTGTCTTCAATTGTCAAGTAAAATCATCTTACCTCATCGTCAGCCATCAACATCACGGCGGTAAAAGAATCTGACCTCGTTGTCAATCATCGACATCAAGTCAGTAAAAACATCTGACCTCGCCGCCAGTCATCGACATCACGTCGGTAAAATCATCTGACCTCACCGTCAGTCATCGACATCACGTCGGTAAAATCATCCGACCACGCTGTCAGTCCTCGACATCAAGTCAGTAAAAACATCTGGCCTCGCCGTCAGTCTTCAATATCAAATAAAAACATTTGACCTCGCCGTCAGTCATCGACATCCAGCCGGTAAAAACATCTGACCTCGCCATAAGTTGTCGACATCACGTCGGTAAAATCATCCGACCAAGTCGTCAGTCCTCGACATCAAGTCGGTAAAAACATCTGGCATCACCGTCAGTCTTCAATATCAATTAAAAACATCTGACCTCGCCGTCAGTCATCGATATCCAGCCG
Source organism: Lathyrus sativus (assembly GCA_963859935.3). Lineage (NCBI taxonomy): Eukaryota > Viridiplantae > Streptophyta > Magnoliopsida > Fabales > Fabaceae > Lathyrus > Lathyrus sativus. The sequence goes on from CAWUDS030001983.1 coordinate 111,231, forward strand.
ATAAAAACATCTGACCTCCCCGTCATTCGTCGACATCACGTCGGTAAAATCATCTGACCTCGCTGTCAGTCCTCGACATCAAGTCCGTAAAAACATATGACCTCGTCGTCAGTCAACAACATCACGTAAAAACATCTGACCTCGGCGTCAGTCTTCGACATCCAGTCGGTAAAATCATCTGACCTCGCCGTCAGCCATCAACATCACGTCAGTAAAATCATCTGACCTCGTTCTCAGTCATCGACATCAAGTCGTTAAAAACATCTGACCTCGCCGTCAGTCATCGACATCACGTCGGTAAAATCATCTAACCTTGCCCTCAGTCCTCGACATCACGTCGGTAAAATCATCCGACCACGCCGTCAATCCTGGACATCAAGTCGGTAAAAACATCTGGCCTCGCCGTCAGTGTTCAATATCAATTAAAAACATCTGACCTCGCTGTCTGTCATCGACATCCAACCAGTAAAAACATATGACCTCGCTGTCAGTCATTAACATCACGTGAAAGCATCTGACCTCGCTGTCAGTCATCGACACTCAGTCGGTAAAAACATCTGACCTCGCTGTCTGTCTTCAATTATCAAGTAAAATCATTTGACCTCACCGTCAACCATCAACATCACGTTGGTAAAAGAATCTGACCTCGTTGTCAGTCATCGACATCAAGTCAGTAAAAACATCTGACCTCGCCGCCAGTCATCGACATCACATCGGTAAAATCATCTGACCTCACCGTGAGTCCTCGACATCACGTCGGTAAAATCATTCGACCACGCTGTCAGTCCTCGACATCAAGTCAATAAAAACATCTGGCCTCGCTGTCAATCTTCAATATCAATTAAAAACATCTGACCTCGTCGTCAGTCATCGACATCCAGCCGGTAAAAACATCTGACCTCGCCATCAGTCGTTGACATCACGTCGGTAAAATCATTCGACCACGCCGTCAGTCCTCGACATCCAGTCGGTAAAAATATCTGGCCTCGCCGTCAGTCTTCAATATCAATTAAAAACATATGACCTCGCCGTCAGTCATCGACATCCAGCCGATAAAAACATCTGACCTCACCGTCATTCGTTGACATCACGTCGGTAAAATCATCTGACCTCGCTGTCAGTCCTCGACATCAAGTAGGTAAAAACATCTGACCTCGCCGTCAGTCAACAACATCACGTAAAAACATCTGACCTCGGCGTCAGTCTTCGACATCCAGTCGGTAAAATCATCTGACCTCGCCGTCAGCCATCAACATCACGTCAGTAAAATCATCTGACCTCGTTGTCAGTCATCGACATCAAGTCATTAAAAACATCTGACCTCGCTGTCAGTCATCGACATCACGTCGGTAGAATCATCTAACCTCGCTGTCAGTCCTCGACATCACTTCGGTAAAATCATCCGACCACGCCGTTAATACTCGATATCAAGTAGGTAAAAACATCTGGCCTCGCCGTCAGTCTTCAATATCAATTAAAAACATCTGACCTCGCCGTCTGTCATCGACATCCAACTAGTAAAAACATCTGACCTCGCTGTCAGTCATTAACATCACGTGAAAGCATCTGACCTCGCTGTCAGTCATCGACACTCAGTCGGTAAAAACATCTGACCTCGCTGTCTGTCTTCAATTATCAAGTAAAATCATCTGACCTCACTGTCAGCCATCAACATCACGTCGGTAAAAGAATCTGACCTCGTTGTCAGTCATCGACATCAAGTAAGTAAAAACATCTGACCTCGCCGCCAGTCATCGACATCACATCGGCAAAATCATATGACCTCACCGTTAGTCATCGACATCACGTCGGTAAAATCATCCGACCACGCTGTCAGTCCTCGACATCAAGTCAATAAAAACATCTGGCCTCGCCGTCAGTCTTCAATATCAATTAAAAACATCTGACCTCGCCGTCAGTCATCGACATCCAGCCGGTAAAAACATCTGACCTCGCCATCATTCGTCGACATCACGTCGGTAAAATCATCCGACCACGCCGTCAGTCCTCGATATCAAGTTGGTAAAAACATCTGCCTCGCCGTCAGTCTTCAATATCAATTAAAAACATCTGACCTCGCCGCCATTCGTCGATATCATGTCAGTAAAATCATCTGACCTCGCTGTCAGTCCTAGACATCAAGTCGGTAAAAACATCTGACTTCGCCATCAGTCAACAACATCACGTAAAAACATCTGACCTCGGCGTCAGTCTTCGACATCCAGTCTGTAAAATCATCTGACCTCGCCGTCAGCCATCAACATCACGTTAGTGAAATCATCTGACATCATTGTCAGTCATCGACATCAAGTCATTAAAAACATCTGACCTCGCCGTCAGTCATCGACATCACGTCGGTAAAATCATCTAACCTCGCCGTCAGTCCTCGACATCACGTCGGTAAAATCATCCGACCACGCCGTCAGTCCTCGACATCAAGTCGGTAAAAACATCTGGCCTCGCCGTCAGTCTTCAATATCAATTAAAAACATCTGACCTCGCCGTCTGTCATCGACATCCAACCAGTAAAAACATCTGACCTCGCAGTCAGTCATGAACATCACATGAAAGCATTTGACCTCGCTGTCAGTCATCGACACTCAGTCGGTAAAAACATCTGACCTCGCTGTCTGTCCTCAATTATCAAGTAAAATCATCTGACCTCACCGTCAGCCATCAACATCACTTCAGTAAAAGAATCTGACCTCGTAGTCAGTCATCGACATCAAGTCAGTAAAAACATCTGACCTCGCCGTCATTCATCGACATCACGTCAGTAAAATCATCTGACCTCACCGTCAGTCCTCGACATCACGTTGGTAAAATCATCCGACCATGCTGTCAGTCCTCGATATCAAGTCGGTAAAAACATCTGGCCTCGCCGTCAGTGTTCAATATCAATTAAAAACATCGGACCTCGCTGTCAGTCATCGACATCCAGCCGGTAAAAACATCTGACCTCGCCGTTAGTCGTCTACATCACGTCTATAAAAACATCTGACCCCGCCGTCAGTCATCAACATCACGTCAGTAAAATCATCTGACCTCGCCGTCAGTCCTCGACATCATGTCGGTAAAAACATCTGACCTCGCTGTCAGTCATCGACATCACGTGAAAGCAGCAGAACTCGCCGTCAGTCATCGACACTCAGTCGGTAAAAACATCTGACCTCGCCAACAGTATTCAATTATCAAGTAAAATCATTTGACCTCGCTGTCAGTCATCAATATCCAGTCGGTAAAAACATCTGACCTCGCAGTCAGTCATTAACATCACGTCGGTAAAATCATCTGACCTCGCCGTCAGTCCTCGACATCAAGTCGGTAAAAACATTTGAACTCTCCATCAGTCTTTAATATCAAGTAAAATCATCTGACCTCGCCGTCAGTCATCGACATTCAGTCGATAAAAACATCTAGCCTCGCCGATAGTCTTCAATATCAATTAAAAACATCTGACCTCGCTGTTAGTCATCGACATCCAGCCGGTACAAACATCTGACCTCGCCGTCAGTCATCAACATCACGTGAAAGCATATGACCTCGCTGTTAGTCATCCACACTCAGTCGGTAAAAACATCAGACCTCGCCGTCAGTCTTCAATTATCAAGTAAAATCATCTGACCTCACCGTCAGCCATCAACATCACGTCGGTAAAAGAATCTGACCTCGTTTTCAGTCATCGACATCAGGTCAGTAAAAACATCTGACCTCGCCGTCAGTCATCTACATCACGTCGGTAAAATCATCTGACCTCGCCGTCAATCCTCGACAGCACGTCGGTAAAATCATCTGACCACGCTGTCTGTCCTCGACATCAAGTCGGTAAAAACGTCTGGCCTCGCCGTCAGTCTTCAATATCAATTAAAAACATCTAACCTCGCCATCAGTCATCGACATCCAGCCGGTAAAAACATATGACCTCGCCGTCAGTCATCAACATCACGTGAAAGCATCTGACCTCGCTGTTAGTCATCGACACTCAGTCGGTAAAAACATCAAACCTCGCCGTCAGTCTTCAATTATCAAGTAAAATCATCTGACCTCACCGTCAGCCATCAACATCACGTCAGTAAAAGAATCTGACCTCGTTTTCAGTCATCGACATCAGGTCATTAAAAACATCTGACCTCGCCGTCAGTCATCTACATCACGTCGGTAAAATCATCTGACCTCGCCGTCAATCCTCGACAGCACGTCGGTAAAATCATCTGACCACGCTGTCTGTCCTCGACATCAAGTCGGTAAAAACATCTGGCCTCGCCGTCAGTCTTCAATATCAATTAAAAACATCTAACCTCGCCATCAGTCATCGACATCCAGCCGGTAAAAACATATGACCTCGCCGTCAGTCGTTGACATCACGTCCGTAAAATCATCTAACCTCGCTGTCAGTCCTCGACATCAAGTCGATAAAACATCTGACCTCGCCGTCAGTCAACAACATCACGTAAAAACATCTGACCTCGGCGTCAGTCTTCGACATCCAGTCGGTAAAATCATCTGACCTCGCCGTCAGCCATCAACATCACGTCAGTAAAATCATCTGACCTCGTTGTCAGTCATCGACATCAAGTCATTAAAAACGTCTGACCTCGTCGTCAGTCATCTACATCACGTCGGTAAAATCATATAACCTCGCCGTCAGTCCTCGACATCACGTCGGTAAAATCATCCGGCCACGCCGTCAGTCCTCGACATCAAGTCGGTAAAAACATCTGGCCTCGCCGTCAGTCTTCAATATCAAATAAAACATCTGACCTCGCCGTCTGTCATCGACATTCAACCAGTAAAAACATCTGACCTCGCTGTCAGTCATCAACATCACGTGAAAGCATCTGACCTCGCTGTCAGTCATCGACACTCAGTCGGTAAAAACATCTGACCTCGCAGTCTGTCTTCAATTATCAAGTAAAATCATCTGACCTCACTGTCAGCCATCAACATCACGTCGGTAAAAGAATCTGACCTCGTTGTCAGTCATCGACATCAAGTCAGTAAAAACATCTGACCTCGCCGTCAGTCATCAACATCACGTCGGTAAAATCATCTGACCTCATCGTCAGTCCTCGACATCACGTCGGTAAAATCATCTAACCACGCTGTCAGTCCTCGACATCAAGTCGGTAAAAACATCTGGCCTCGCCGTCAGTCTTGAATATCAATTAAAAACATCTGACCTCGCCGTCAGTCATCGACATCCAGCCGGTAAAAACTTTTGACCTCGCCGTCAGTCGTCAACATCACGTCGGTAAAATCATCTGACCTCGCTGTCAGTCCTCGACATCTAGTCGGTAAAACATCTGACCTCGCCGTCAGTCAACAACATCATGTAAAAACATCTGACCTCGGCGTCAGTATTCGACATCCAGTCGGTAAAATCATCTGACCTCGCTGTCAGCCATCAACATCACGTCAATAAAATCATCTGACCTCGTTGTCAGGCATCAAAATCAAGTCATTAAAAACATCTGACCTCGCCGTCAGTCATCGACATCACGTCGGTAAAATCATCTAACCTCGCTGTCAGTCCTCGACATCACGTCGGTAAAATCATCCGACCACGCCGTCAGTCCTCGACATCAAGTCGGTAAAAACATTTGGCCTCGCCGTCAGTCTTCAATATCAATTAAAAACATCTGACCTCGCCGTCTGTTATCGACATCCAACCAGTAAAAACATCTGACCTCACCGTCAGTCCTCGACATCACGTCGCTAAAATCATCCGACCACGCTGTCAGTCCTCGATATCAAGTCGGTAAAAACATCTGGCCTCGCCGTCAGTGTTCAATATCAATTAAAAACATCTGACCTCGCTGTCAGTCATCGACATCCAGCCGACAAAAACATCTGACCTCGCCGTTAGTTGTCTACATCATGTCGATAAAAACATCTGACCCCGCCGTCAGTCATCAACATCACGTCAGTAAAATCATCTGACCTCGCCGTCAGTCCTCGACATCATGTCGGTAAAAACATTTGACCTCGCTGTCAGTCATCGACATCACGTGAAAGCAGCAGAACTCGCCGTCAGTCATCGACACTCAGTCGGTAAAAACATCTGACCTAGCCAACAGTCTTCAATTATCAAGTAAAATCATTTGACCTCGCTGTCAGTCATCGACATCACGTTGGTAAAATCATCTAACCTCGCCGTCAGTCCTCGACATCACGTCGGTAAAATCATCCGACCACGCTGTCAATCCTCGACATCAAGTCGGTAAAAACATCTGGCCTCGCCGTCAGTCTTCAATATCAAATAAAAACATTTGACCTCGCCGTCAGTCATCGACATCCAGCCGGTAAAAACATCTGACCTCGCCATAAGTTGTCGACATCACGTCGGTAAAATCATCCGACCAAGTCGTCAGTCCTCGACATCAAGTCGGTAAAAACATCTGGCGTCGCCGTCAGTCTTCAATATCAATTAAAAACATCTGACCTCGCCGTCAGTCATCGATATCTAGCCGATAAAAACATCTGACCTCGCCGTCATTCGTCGACATCACGTCGGTAAAATCATCTGACCTCGCTGTCAGTCCTCGACATCAAGTCCGTAAAAACATATGACCTCGTCGTCAGTCAACAACATCACGTAAAAACATCTGACCTCGGCGTCAGTCTTCGACATCCAGTGGGTAAAATCATCTGACCTCGCCGTCAGCCATCAACATCACGTCAGTAAAATCATCTGACCTCGTTCTCAGTCATCGACATCAAGTCGTTAAAAACATCTGACCTCGCCGTCAGTCATCGACATCACGTCGGTAAAATCATCTAACCTTGCCCTCAGTCCTCGACATCACGTCGGTAAAATCATCCGACCACGCCGTCAATCCTCGACATCAAGTCGGTAAAAACATCTGGCCTCGCCGTCAGTCTTCAATATCAATTAAAAACATCTGACCTCGCCGTCTGTCATCGACATCCAACCAGTAAAAACATATGACCTCGCTGTCAGTCATTAACATCACGTGAAATCATCTGACCTCGCTGTCAGTCATCGACACTCAGTCGGTAAAAACATCTGACCTCGCTGTCTGTCTTCAATTATCAAGTAAAATCATCTGACCTCACCGTCAGCCATCAACATCACGTTGGTAAAAGAATCTGACCTCGTTGTCAGTCATCGACATCAAGTCAGTAAAAACATCTGACCTCGCCGCCAGTCATCGACATCACATCGGTAAAATCATCTGACCTCACCGTGAGTCCTCGACATCACGTCGGTAAAATCATTCGACCACGCTGTCAGTCCTCGACATCAAGTCAATAAAAACATCTGGCCTCGCTGTCAATCTTCAATATCAATTAAAAACATCTGACCTCGTCGTCAGTCATCGACATCCAGCCGGTAAAAACATCTGACCTCGCCATCAGTCGTTGACATCACGTCGGTAAAATCATCCGACCACGCCGTCAGTCCTCGACATCCAGTCGGTAAAAACATATGGCCTCACCGTCAGTCTTCAATATCAATTAAAAACATATGACCTCGCCGTCAGTCATCGACATCCAGCCGATAAAAACATCTGACCTCACCGTCATTCGTTGACATCACGTCGGTAAAATCATCTGACCTCGCTGTCAGTCCTCGACATCAAGTCGGTAAAAACATCTGACCTCACCGTCAGTCAACAACATCACGTAAAAACATCTGACCTCGGCGTCAGTCTTCGACATCCAGTCGGTAAAATCATCTGACCTCGCTGTCAGCCATCAACATCACGTCAGTAAAATCATCTGACCTCGTTGTCAGTCATCGACATCAAGTCATTAAAAACATCTGACCTCGCTGTCAGTCATCGACATCACGTCGGTAGAATCATCTAACCTCGCTGTCAGTCCTCGACATCACTTCGGTAAAATCATCCGACCACGCCGTTAATCCTCGATATCAAGTCGGTAAAAACATCTGGCCTCGCCGTCAGTCTTCAATATCAATTAAAAACATCTGACCTCGCCGTCTGTCATCGACATCCAATTAGTAAAAACATCTGACCTCGCTGTCAGTCATTAACATCACGTGAAAGCATCTGACCTCGCTGTCAGTCATCGATACTCAGTCGGTAAAAACATCTGACCTCGCTGTTTGTCTTCAATTGTCAAGTAAAATCATCTGACCTCATCGTCAGCCATCAACATCACGGCGGTAAAAGAATCTGACCTCGTTGTCAATCATCGACATCAAGTCAGTAAAAACATCTGACCTCGCCGCCAGTCATCGACATCACGTCGGTAAAATCATCTGACCTCACCGTCAGTCATCGACATCACGTCGGTAAAATCATCCGACCACGCTATCAGTCCTCGACATCAAGTCGGTAAAAACATCTGGCCTCGCCGTCAGTCTTCAATATCAAATAAAAACATTTGACCTCGCCGTCAGTCATCGACATCCAGCCGGTAAAAACATCTGACCTCGCCATAAGTTGTCGACATCACGTCGGTAAAATCATCCGACCAAGTCGTCAGTCCTCGACATCAAGTCGGTAAAAACATCTGGCGTCGCCGTCAGTCTTCAATATCAATTAAAAACATCTGACCTCGCCGTCAGTCATCGATATCCAGCCGATAAAAACATCTGACCTCGCCGTCATTCGTCGACATCACGTCGGTAAAATCATCTGACCTCGCTGTCAGTCCTCGACATCAAGTCCGTAAAAACATATGACCTCGTCGTCAGTCAACAACATCACGTAAAAACATCTGACCTCGGCGTCAGTCTTCGACATCCAGTCGGTAAAATCATCTGACCTCGCCGTCAGCCATCAACATCACGTCAGTAAAATCATCTGACCTCGTTCTCAGTCATCGACATCAAGTCGTTAAAAACATCTGACCTCGCCGTCAGTCATCGACATCACGTTGGTAAAATCATCTAACCTCGCCGTCAGTCCTCGACATCACGTCGGTAAAATCATCCGACCACGCCGTCAATCCTCGACATCAAGTCGGTAAAAACATCTGGCTTCGCCGTCAGTCTTCAATATCAATTAAAAACATCTGACCTCGCCGTCTGTCATCGACATCCAACCAGTAAAAACATATGACCTCGCTGTCAGTCATTAACATCACGTGAAAGCATCTGACCTCGCTGTCAGTCATCGACACTCAGTCGGTAAAAACATCTGACCTCGCTGTCTGTCTTCAATTATCAAGTAAAATCATCTGACCTCACCGTCAGCCATCAACATCACGTTGGTAAAAGAATCTGACCTCGTTATCAGTCATCGACATCAAGTCAGTAAAAACATCTGACCTCGCCGCCAGTCATCGACATCACATCGGTAAAATCATCTGACCTCACCGTGAGTCCTCGACATCACGTCGGTAAAATCATTCGACCACGCTGTCAGTCCTCGACATCAAGTCAATAAAAACATCTGGCCTCGCTGTCAATCTTCAATATCAATTAAAAACATCTGACCTCGTCGTCAGTCATCGACATCCAGCCGGTAAAAACATCTGACCTCGCCATCAGTCGTTGACATCACGTCGGTAAAATCATCCGACCACGCCGTCAGTCCTCGACATCCAGTCGGTAAAAACATATGGCCTCACCGTCAGTCTTCAATATCAATTAAAAACATATGACCTCGCCGTCAGTCATCGACATCCAGCCGATAAAAACATCTGACCTCACCGTCATTCGTTGACATCACGTCGGTAAAATCATCTGACCTCGCTGTCAGTCCTCGACATCAAGTCGGTAAAAACATCTGACCTCGCCGTCAGTCAACAACATCACGTAAAAACATCTGACCTCGGTGTCAGTCTTCGACATCCAGTCGGTAAAATCATTTGACCTCGCTGTCAGCCATCAACATCACGTCAGTAAAATCATCTGACCTCGTTGTCAGTCATCGACATCAAGTCATTAAAAACATCTGACCTCGCTGTCAGTCATCGACATCACGTCGGTAGAATCATCTAACCTCGCTGTCAGTCCTCGACATCACTTCGGTAAAATCATCCGACCACGCCGTTAATCCTCGATATCAAGTCGGTAAAAACATCTGGCCTCGCCGTCAGTCTTCAATATCAATTAAAAACATCTGACCTCGCCGTCTGTCATCGACATCCAATTAGTAAAAACATCTGACCTCGCTGTCAGTCATTAACATCACGTGAAAGCATCTGACCTCGCTGTCAGTCATCGATACTCAGTCGGTAAAAACATCTGACCTCGCTGTTTGTCTTCAATTGTCAAGTAAAATCATCTGACCTCATCGTCAGCCATCAACATCACGGCGGTAAAAGAATCTGACCTCGTTGTCAATCATCGACATCAAGTCAGTAAAAACATCTGACCTCGCCGCCAGTCATCGACATCACGTCGGTAAAATCATCTTACCTCACCGTCAGTCATCGACATCACGTCGGTAAAATCATCCGACCACGCTGTCAGTCCTCGACATCAAGTCGGTAAAAACATCTGGCCTCGCCGTCAGTCTTCAATATCAAATAAAAACATTTGACCTCGCCGTCAGTCATCGACATCCAATTAGTAAAAACATCTGACCTCGCTGTCAGTCATTAACATCATGTGAAAGCATCTGACCTCGCTGTCAGTCATCGATACTCAGTCGGTAAAAACATCTGACCTCGCTGTTTGTCTTCAATTGTCAAGTAAAATCATCTGACCTCATTGTCAGCCATCAACATCACGGCGGTAAAAGAATCTGACCTCGTTGTCAATCATCGACATCAAGTCAGTAAAAACATCTGACCTCGCCGCCAGTCATCGACATCACGTCGGTAGAATCATCTGACCTCACCGTCAGTCATCGACATCACGTCGGTAAAATCATCCGACCACGCTGTCAGTCCTCGACATCAAGTCAGTAAAAACATCTGGCCTCGCCGTCAGTCTTCAATATCAAATAAAAACATTTGACCTCGCCGTCAGTCATCGACATCCAGCCGGTAAAAACATCTGACCTCGCCATAAGTTGTCGACATCACGTCGGTAAAATCATCCGACCAAGTCGTCAGTCCTCGACATCAAGTCGGTAAAAACATCTGGCGTCGCCGTCAGTCTTCAATATCAATTAAAAACATCTGACCTCGCCGTCAGTCATCGATATCCAGCCGATAAAAACATTTGACCTCCCCGTCATTCGTCGACATCACGTCGGTAAAATCATCTGACCTCGCTGTCAGTCCTCGACATCAAGTCCGTAAAAACATATGACCTCGTCGTCAGTCAACAACATCACGTAAAAACATCTGACCTCGGCGTCAGTCTTCGACATCCAGTCGGTAAAATCATCTGACCTCGCCGTCAGCCATCAACATCACGTCAGTAAAATCATCTGACCTCGTTCTCAGTCATCGACATCAAGTCGTTAAAAACATCTGACCTCGCCGTCAGTCATCGACATCACGTTGGTAAAATCATCTAACCTTGCCCTCAGTCCTCGACATCACGTCGGTAAAATCATCCGACCATGCCGTCAATCCTCGACATCAAGTCGGTAAAAACATCTGGCCTCGCCGTCAGTCTTCAATATCAATTAAAAACATCTGACCTCGCCGTCTGTCATCGACATCCAACCAGTAAAAACATATGACCTCGCTGTCAGTCATTAACATCACGTGAAAGCATCTGACCTCGCTGTCAGTCATCGACACTCAGTCGGTAAAAACATCTGACCTCGCTGTCTGTCTTCAATTATCAAGTAAAATCATCTGACCTCACCGTCAGCCATCAACATCACGTTGGTAAAAGAATCTGACCTCGTTGTCAGTCATCGACATCAAGTCAGTAAAAACATCTGACCTCGCCGCCAGTCATCGACATCACATCGGTAAAATCATCTGACCTCACCGTGAGTCCTCGACATCACGTCGGTAAAATCATTCGACCACGCTGTCAGTCCTCGACATCAAGTCAATAAAAACATCTGGCCTCGCTGTCAATCTTCAATATCAATTAAAAACATCTGACCTCGTCGTCAGTCATCGACATCCAGCCGGTAAAAACATCTGACCTCGCCATCAGTCGTTGAAATCACGTCGGTAAAATCATCCGACCACGCCGTCAGTCCTCGACATCCAGTCGGTAAAAACATATGGCCTCACCGTCAGTCTTCAATATCAATTAAAAACATATGACCTCGCCGTCAGTCATCGACATCAAGCCGATAAAAACATCTGACCTCACCGTCATTCGTTGACATCACGTCGGTAAAATCATCTGACCTCGCTGTCAGTCCTCGACATCAAGTCGGTAAAAACATCTGACCTCGCCGTCAGTCAACAACATCACGTAAAAACATCTGACCTCGGCGTCAGTCTTCGACATCCAGTCGGTAAAATCATCTGACCTCGCTGTCAGCCATCAACATCACGTCAGTAAAATCATCTGACCTCGTTGTCAGTCATCGACATCAAGTCATTAAAAACATCTGACCTCGCTGTCAGTCATCGACATCACGTCGGTAGAATCATCTAACCTCGCTGTCAGTCCTCGACATCACTTCGGTAAAATCATCCGACCACGCCGTTAATCCTCGATATCAAGTCGGTAAAAACATCTGGCCTCGCTGTCAGTCTTCAATATCAATTAAAAACATCTGACCTCGCCGTCTGTCATCGACATCCAATTAGTAAAAACATCTGACCTCGCTGTCAGTCATTAACATCACGTGAAAGCATCTGACCTCGCTGTCAGTCATCGATACTCAGTCGGTAAAAACATCTGACCTCGCTGTTTGTCTTCAATTGTCAAGTAAAATCATCTGACCTCATCGTCAGCCATCAACATCACGGCGGTAAAAGAATCTGACCTCGTTGTCAATCATCGACATCAAGTCAGTAAAAACATCTGACCTCGCCGCCAGTCATCGACATCACGTCGGTAAAATCATCTGACCTCACCGTCAGTCATCGACATCACGTCGGTAAAATCATCCGACCACGATGTCAGTCCTCGACATCAAGTCGGTAAAAACATCTGGCCTCGCCGTCAGTCTTCAATATCAAATAAAAACATTTGACCTCGCCGTCAGTCATCGACATCCAGCCGGTAAAAACATCTGACCTCGCCATAAGTTGTCGACATCACGTCGGTAAAATCATCCGACCAAGTCGTCAGTCCTCGACATCAAGTCGGTAAAAACATCTGGCGTCGCCGTCAGTCTTCAATATCAATTAAAAACATCTGACCTCGCCGTCAGTCCAGCCGATAAAAACATCTGACCTCCCCGTCATTCGTCGACATCACGTCGGTAAAATCATCTGACCTCGCTGTCAGTCCTCGACATCAAGTCCGTAAAAACATATGACCTCGTCGTCAGTCAACAACATCACGTAAAAACATCTGACCTCGGCGTCAGTCTTCGACATCCAGTCGGTAAAATCATCTGACCTCGCCGTCAGCCATCAACATCACGTCAGTAAAATCATCTGACCTCGTTCTCAGTCATCGACATCAAGTCGTTAAAAACATCTGACCTCGCCGTCAGTCATCGACATCACGTCGGTAAAATCATCTAACCTTGCCCTCAGTCCTCGACATCACGTCGGTAAAATCATCCGACCACGCCGTCAATCCTCGACATCAAGTCTGTAAAAACATCTGGCCTCGCCGTCAGTCTTCAATATCAATTAAAAACATCTGACCTCGCCGTCTGTCATCGACATCCAACCAGTAAAAACATATGACCTCGCTGTCAGTCATTAACATCACGTGAAAGCATCTGACCTCGCTGTCAGTCATCGACATCAAGTCAGTAAAAACATCTGACCTCGCCGCCAGTCATCGACATCACATCAATAAAATCATCTGACCTCACCGTGAGTCCTCGACATCACGTCGGTAAAATCATTCGACCACGCTGTCAGTCCTCGACATCAAGTCAATAAAAACATCTAGACTCGCTGTCAATCTTCAATATCAATTAAAAACATCTGACCTCGTTGTCAGTCATCGACATCCAGCCGGTAAAAACATCTGACCTCGCCATCAGTCGTTGACATCACGTCGGTAAAATCATCCGACCACGCCGTCAGTCCTCGACATCCAGTCGGTAAAAACATATGGCCTCACCGTCAGTCTTCAATATCAATTAAAAACATATGACCTCGCCGTCAGTCATCGATATCCAGCCGATAAAAACATCTGACCTCACCGTCATTCGTTGACATCACGTCGGTAAAATCATCTGACCTCGCTGTCAGTCCTCGACATCAAGTCGGTAAAAACATCTGACCTCACCGTCAGTCAAATACATCACGTAAAAACATCTGACCTCGGCGTCAGTCTTCGACATCCAGTCGGTAAAATCATCTGACCTCGCTGTCAGCCATCAACATCACGTCAGTAAAATCATCTGACCTCGTTGTCAGTCATCGACATCAAGTCATTAAAAACATCTGACCTCGCTGTCAGTCATCGACATCACGTCGGTAGAATCATCTAACCTCGCTGTCAGTCCTCGAAATCACTTCGGTAAAATCATCCGACCACGCCGTTAATCCTCGATATCAAGTCGGTAAAAACATCTGGCCTCGCCGTCAGTCTTCAATATCAATTAAAAACATCTGACCTCGCCGTCTGTCATCGACATCCAATTAGTAAAAAAATCTGACCTCGCTGTCAGTCATTAACATCACGTGAAAGCATCTGACCTCGCTCTCAGTCATCGATACTCAGTCGGTAAAAACATCTGACCTCGCTGTTTGTCTTCAATTGTCAAGTAAAATCATCTGACCTCATCGTCAGCCATCAACATCACGGCGGTAAAAGAATCTAACCTCGTTGTCAATCATCGACATCAAGTCAGTAAAAACATCTGACCTCGCCGCCAGTCATCGACATCACGTCGGTAAAATCATCTGACCTCACCGTCAGTCATCGACATCACGTCGGTAAAATCATCCGACCACGCTGTCAGTCCTCGACATCAAGTCAGTAAAAACATCTGGCCTCGCCGTCAGTCTTCAATATCAAATAAAAACATTTGACCTCGCCGTCAGTCATCGACATCCAGCCGGTAAAAACATCTGACCTCGCCATAAGTTGTCGACATCACGTCGGTAAAATCATCCGACCAAGTCGTCAGTCCTCGACATCAAGTCGGTAAAAACATCTGGCGTCGCCGTCAGTCTTCAATATCAATTAAAAACATCTGACCTCGCCGTCAGTCATCGATATCCAGCCGATAAAAACATCTGACCTCCCCGTCATTCGTCGACATCACGTCGGTAAAATCATCTGACCTCGCTGTCAGTCCTCGACATCAAGTCCGTAAAAACATATGACCTCGTCGTCAGTCAACAACATCACGTAAAAACATCTGACCTCGGCGTCAGTCTTCGACATCCAGTCGGTAAAATCATCTGACCTCGCCGTCAGCCATCAACATCACGTCAGTAAAATCATCTGACCTCGTTCTCAGTCATCGACATCAAGTCGTTAAAAACATATGACCTCGCCGTCAGTCATCGACATCACGTCGGTAAAATCATCTAACCTTGCCCTCAGTCCTCGACATCACGTCGGTAAAATCATCCGACCACGCCGTCAATCCTCGACATCAAGTCGGTAAAAACATCTGGCCTCGCCGTCAGTCTTCAATATCAATTAAAAACATCTGACCTCGCCGTCTGTCATCGACATCCAACCAGTAAAAACATATGACCTCGCTGTCAGTCATTAACATCACGTGAAAGCATCTGACCTCGCTGTCAGTCATCGACACTCAGTCGGTAAAAACATCTGACCTCGCTGTCTGTCTTCAATTATCAAGTAAAATCATCTGACCTCACCGTCAGCCATCAACATCACGTTGGTAAAAGAATCTGACCTCGTTGTCAGTCATCGACATCAAGTCAGTAAAAACATCTGACCTCGCCGCCAGTCATCGACATCACATCGGTAAAATCATCTGACCTCACCGTGAGTCCTCGACATCACGTCGGTAAAATCATTCGACCACGCTGTCAGTCCTCGACATCAAGTCAATAAAAACATCTGGCCTCGCTGTCAATCTTCAATATCAATTAAAAACATCTGACCTCGTCGTCAGTCATCGACATCCAGCCGGTAAAAACATCTGACCTCGCCATCAGTCGTTGACATCACGTCGGTAAAATCATTCGACCACGCCGTCAGTCCTCGACATCCAGTCGGTAAAAATATCTGGCCTCGCCGTCAGTCTTCAATATCAATTAAAAACATATGACCTCGCCGTCAGTCATCGACATCCAGCTGATAAAAACATCTGACCTCACCGTCATTCGTTGACATCACGTCGGTAAAATCATCTGACCTCGCTGTCAGTCCTCGACATCAAGTAGGTAAAAACATCTGACCTCGCCGTCAGTCAACAACATCACGTAAAAACATCTGACCTCGGCGTCAGTCTTCGACATCCAGTCGGTAAAATCATCTGACCTCGCCGTCAGCCATCAACATCACGTCAGTAAAATCATCTGACCTCGTTGTCAGTCATCGACATCAAGTCATTAAAAACATCTGACCTCGCTGTCAGTCATCGACATCACGTCGGTAGAATCATCTAACCTCGCTGTCAGTCCTCGACATCACTTCGGTAAAATCATCCGACCACGCCGTTAATCCTCGATATCAAGTAGGTAAAAACATCTGGCCTCGCCGTCAGTCTTCAATATCAATTAAAAACATCTGACCTCGCTGTCTGTCATCGACATCCAACTAGTAAAAACATCTGACCTCGCTGTCAGTCATTAACATCACGTGAAAGCATCTGACCTCGCTGTCAGTCATCGACACTCAGTCGGTAAAAACATCTGACCTCGCTGTCTGTCTTCAATTATCAAGTAAAATCATCTGACCTCACTGTCAGCCATCAACATCACGTCGGTAAAAGAATCTGACCTCGTTGTCAGTCATCGACATCAAGCAAGTAAAAACATCTGACCTCGCCGCCAGTCATCGACATCACATCGGCAAAATCATATGACCTCACCGTTAGTCATCGACATCACGTCGGTAAAATCATCCGACCACGCTGTCAGTCCTCGACATCAAGTCAATAAAAACATCTGGCCTCGCCGTCAGTCTTCAATATCAATTAAAAACATCTGACCTCGCCGTCAGTCATCGACATCCAGCCGGTAAAAACATCTGACCTCGCCATCATTCGTCGACATCACGTCGGTAAAATCATCCGACCACGCCGTCAGTCCTCGACATCAAGTTGGTAAAAACATCTGCCTCGCCGTCAGTCTTCAATATCAATTAAAAACATCTGACCTCGCCGCCATTCGTCGATATCATGTCAGTAAAATCATCTGACCTCGCTGTCAGTCCTAGACATCAAGTCGGTAAAAACATCTGACTTCGCCATCAGTCAACAACATCACGTAAAAACATCTGACCTCGGCGTCAGTCTTCGACATCCAGTCTGTAAAATCATCTGACCTCGCCGTCAGCCATCAACATCACGTTAGTGAAATCATCTGACATCATTGTCAGTCATCGACATCAAGTCATTAAAAACATCTGACCTCGCCGTCAGTCATCGACATCACGTCGGTAAAATCATCTAACCTCGCCGTCAGTCCTCGACATCACGTCGGTAAAATCATCCGACCACGCCGTCAGTCCTCGACATCAAGTCGGTAAAAACATCTGGCCTCGCCGTCAGTCTTCAATATCAATTAAAAACATCTGACCTCGCCGTCTGTCATCGACATCCAACCAGTAAAAACATCTGACCTCGCAGTCAGTCATGAACATCACATGAAAGCATTTGACCTCGCTGTGAGTCATCGACACTCAGTCGGTAAAAACATCTGGCCTCGCTGTCTGTCCTCAATTATCAAGTAAAATCATCTGACCTCACCGTCAGCCATCAACATCACTTCAGTAAAAGAATCTGACCTCGTAGTCAGTCATCGACATCAAGTCAGTAAAAACATCTGACCTCGCCGTCAGTCATCGACATCACGTCAGTAAAATCATCTGACCTCACCGTCAGTCCTCGACATCACGTTGGTAAAATCATCCGACCATGCTGTCAGTCCTCGATATCAAGTCGGTAAAAACATCTGGCCTCGCCGTCAGTGTTCAATATCAATTAAAAACATCGGACCTCGCTGTCAGTCATCGACATCCAGCCGGTAAAAACATCTGACCTCGCCGTTAGTCGTCTACATCACGTCGATAAAACCATCTGACCCCGCCGTCAGTCATCAACATCACGTCAGTAAAATCATCTGACCTCGCCGTCAGTCCTCGACATCATGTCGGTAAAAACATCTGACCTCGCTGTCAGTCATCGACATCACTAGAAAGCAGCAGAACTCGCCGTCAGTCATCGACACTCAGTCGGTAAAAACATCTGACCTCGCCAACAGTATTCAATTATCAAGTAAAATCATTTGACCTCGCTGTCAGTCATCAATATCCAGTCGGTAAAAACATCTGACCTCGCAGTCAGTCATTAACATCACATCGGTAAAATCATCTGACCTCGCCGTCAGTCCTCGACATCAAGTCGGTAAAAACATTTGAACTCTCCATCAGTCTTTAATATCAAGTAAAATCATCTGACCTCGCCGTCAGTCATCGACATTCAGTCGATAAAAACATCTAGCCTCGCCGATAGTCTTCAATATCAATTAAAAACATCTGACCTCGCTGTTAGTCATCGACATCCAGCCGGTACAAACATCTGACCTCGCCGTCAGTCATCAACATCACGTGAAAGCATATGACCTCGCTGTTAGTCATCGACACTCAGTCGGTAAAAACATCAGACCTCGCTGTCAGTCTTCAATTATCAAGTAAAATCATCTGACCTCACCGTCAGCCATCAACATCACGTCGGTAAAAGAATCTGACCTCGTTTTCAGTCATCGACATCAGGTCAGTAAAAACATCTGACCTCGCCGTCAGTCATCTACATCACGTCGGTAAAATCATCTGACCTCGCCGTCAATCCTCGACACCACGTCGGTAAAATCATCTGACCACGCTGTCTGTCCTCGACATCAAGTCGGTAAAAACGTCTGGCCTCGCCGTCAGTCTTCAATATCAATTAAAAACATCTAACCTCGCCATCAGTCATCGACATCCAGCCGGTAAAAACATATGACCTCGCCGTCAGTCATCAACATCACGTGAAAGCATCTGACCTCGCTGTTAGTCATCGACACTCAGTCGGTAAAAACATCAAACCTCGCCGTCAGTCTTCAATTATCAAGTAAAATCATCTGACCTCACCGTCAGCCATCAACATCACGTCGGTAAAAGAATCTGACCTCGTTTTCAGTCATCGACATCAGGTCATTAAACACATCTGACCTCGCCGTCAGTCATCTACATCACGTCGGTAAAATCATCTGACCTCGCCGTCAATCCTCGACAGCACGTCGGTAAAATCATCTGACCACGCTGTCTGTCCTCGACATCAAGTCGGTAAAAACATCTGGCCTCGCCGTCAGTCTTCAATATCAATTAAAAACATCTGACCTCGCCATCAGTCATCGACATCCATCCGGTAGAAACATCTGACCTAGCCGTCAGTCGTCGACATCACGTCCGTAGAATCATCTGACCTCGCTGTCAGTCCTCGACATCAAGTCGGTAAAACATCTGACCTCGCCGTCAGTCAACAACATCACGTAAAAACATCTGACCTCGACGTCAGTCTTCGACATCCAGTTGGTAAAATCATCTGTCCTCGCCGTCAGCCATCAACATCACGTCAGTAAAATCATCTGACCTCGTTGTCAGTCATCGACATCAAGTCATTAAAAATGTCTGACCTCGCCGTCAGTCATCTACATCACGTCGGTAAAATCATCTAACCTCGCCGTCAGTCCTCGACATCACGTCGGTAAAATCATCCGACCATGCCGTCAGTCCTCGACGTCAAGTCGGTAAAAACATCTGGCCTCGCCGTCAGTCTTCAATATCAATTAAAAACATCTGACCTCGCCGTCTGTCATCGACATTCAACCAGTAAAAACATCTGACCTCGCTGTCAGTCATCAACATCACGTGAAAGCATCTGACCTCGCTGTCAGTCATCGACACTCAGTCGGTAAAAACATCTGACCTCGCAGTCTGTCTTTAATTATCAAGTAAAATCATCTGACCTCACTGTCAGCCATCAACATCACGTCGGTAAAAGAATCTGACCTCGTTGTCAGTCATCGACATCAAGTCAGTAAAAACATCTGACCTCGCCGTCAGTCATCAACATCACGTCGGTAAAATCATCTGACCTCATCGTCAGTCCTCGACATCACGTCGGTAAAATCATCTAACCACGCTGTCAGTCCTCGACATCAAGTCGGTAAAAACATCTGGCCTCGCCGTCAGTCTTGAATATCAATTAAAAACATCTGACCTCGCCGTCAGTCATCGACATCCAGCCGGTAAAAACTTCTGACCTCGCCGTCAGTCGTCAACATCACGTCGGTAAAATCATCTGACCTCGCTGTCAGTCCTCGACATCTAGTCGGTAAAACATCTGACCTCGCTGTCAGTCAACAACATCATGTAAAAACATCTGACCTCGGCGTCAGTATTCGACATCCAGTCGGTAAAATCATCTGACCTTGCTGTCAGCCATCAACATCACGTCAATAAAATCATCTGACCTCGTTGTCAGGCATCAAAATCAAGTCATTAAAAACATCTGACCTCGCCGTCAGTCATCGACATCACGTCGGTAAAATCATCTAACCTCGCTTTCAGTCCTCGACATCACGTCGGTAAAATCATCCGACCACGCCGTCAGTCCTCGACATCAAGTCGGTAAAAACATTTGGCCTCGCCGTCAGTCTTCAATATCAATTAAAAACATCTGACCTCGCCGTCTGTTATCGACATCCAACCAGTAAAAACATCTGACCTCACCGTCAGTCCTCGACATCACGTCGCTAAAATCATCCGACCACGCTGTCAGTCCTCGATATCAAGTCGGTAAAAACATCTGGCCTCGCCGTCAGTGTTCAATATCAATTAAAAACATCTGACCTCGCTGTCAGTCATCGACATCCAGCCGGCAAAAACATCTGACCTCGCCGTTAGTTGTCTACATCATGTCGATAAAAACATCTGACCCCGCCGTCAGTCATCAACATCACGTCAGTAAAATCATCTGACCTCGCCGTCAGTCCTCGACATCATGTCGGTAAAAACATTTGACCTCGCTGTCAGTCATCGACATCACGTGAAAGCAGCAGAACTCGCCGTCAGTCATCGACACTCAGTCGGTAAAAACATCTGACCTCGCCAACAGTCTTCAATTATCAAGTAAAATCATTTGACCTCGCAGTCAGTCATTAACATCACGTCGGTAAAATCAAATGACCTCGCCGTCAGTCCTCGACATCAAGTCGGTAAAAACATTTGAACTCTCCATCAGTCTTTAATATCAAGTAAAATCATCTGACCTCGCCGTCAGTCATCGACATCCAGTCGATAAAAACATCTAGCCTCGCCGATAGCCTTCAATAGCAATTAAAAACATCTGACCTCGCTGTTAGTCATCGACATCCAGCCGGTACAAACATCTGACCTCGCCGTCAGTCATCAACATGACGTGAAAGCATCTAACCTCGCTGTTAGTCATCGACACTCAGTCGGTAAAAACATCAGACCTCGCCGTCAGTCTTCAATTATCAAGTAAAATCATCTGACCTCACCGTCAGCCATCAACATCACGTCGGTAAAAGAATCTGACCTCGTTTTCAGTCATCGACATCAGGTCAGTAAAAACATCTGACCTCGCCGTTAGTCATCTACATCACGTCGGTAAAATCATCTGACCTCGCCGTCAATCCTCGACAGCACGTCGGTAAAATCATCTGACCACGCTGTCTATCCTCGACATCAAGTCGGTAAAAACATCTGGCCTCGCCGTCAGTCTTCAATATCAATTAAAAACATCTAACCTCGCCATCAGTCATCGACATCCAGCCGGTAAAAACATATGACCTCGCCGTCAGTCGTCGACATCACGTCCGTAAAATCATCTGACCTCGCTGTCAGTCCTCGACATCAAGTCGATAAAACATCTGACCTCGCTGTCAGTCAACAACATCACGTAAAAACATCTGACCTCGGCGTCAGTCTTCGACATCCAGTCGGTAAAATCATCTGACCTCGCCATCAGCCATCAACATCACGTCAGTAAAATCATCTGACCTCGTTGTCAGTCATCGACATCAAGTCATTAAAAACGTCTGACCTCGTCGTCAGTCATCTACATCACGTCGGTAAAATCATCTAACCTCGCCGTCAGTCCTCGACATCACGTCGGTAAAATCATTCGGCCACGCCGTCAGTCCTCGACATCAAGTCGGTAAAAACATCTGGCCTCGCCGTCAGTCTTCAATATCAATTAAAAACATCTGACCTCGCCGTCTGTCATCGAAATTCAACCAGTAAAAACATCTGACCTCGCTGTCAGTCATCAACATCACGTGAAAGCATCTGACCTCGCTGTCAGTCATCGACACTCAGTCGGTAAAAACATCTGACCTCGCAGTTTGTCTTCAATTATCAAGTAAAATCATCTGACCTCACTGTCAGCCATCAACATCACGTCGGTAAAAGAATCTGACCTCGTTGTCAGTCATCGACATCAAGTCAGTAAAAACATCTGACCTCGCCGTCAGTCATCAACATCACGTCGGTAAAATCATCTAACCTCATCGTCAGTCCTCGACATCACGTCGGTAAAATCATCCAACCACGCTGTCAGTCCTCGACATCAAGTCGGTAAAAACATCTGGCCTCGCCGTCAGTCTTGAATATCAATTAAAAACATCTGACCTCGCCGTCAGTCTTCGACATCCAGCCGGTAAAAACTTCTGACCTCGCCGTCAGTCGTCAACATCACGTCGGTAAAATCATCTGACCTCGCTGTCAGTCCTCGACATCAAGTCGGTAAAACATCTGACCTCGCCGTCAGTCAACAACATCATGTAAAAACATCTGACCTCGGCGTCAGTATTCGACATCCAGTCGGTAAAATCATCTGACCTCGCTGTCAGCCATCAACATCACGTCAATAAAATCATCTGACCTCGTTGTCAGGCATCAACATCAAGTCATTAAAAACATCTGACCTCGCCGTCAGTCATCGACATCACGTCGGTAAAATCATCTAACCTCGCTGTCAGTCCTCGACATCACGTCGGTAAAATCATCCGACCACGCCGTCAGTCCTCGACATCAAGTCGGTAAAAACATCTGGCCTCGCCGTCAGTCTTTAATATCAATTAAAAACATCTGACCTCGCCGTCTGTTATCGACATCCAACCAGTAAAAACATCTGACCTTGCCGTCAGTCATCAACATCACGTGAAAGCATCTGACCTCGCTGTCAGTCATCGACACCTAGTCGGTAAAAACATCTGACCTCGCTGTCTGTCTTCAATTATCAAGTAAAATCATCTGACCTCACCGTCAGCCATCAACATCACGTCGGTAAAAGAATCTGACCTCGTTGTCAGTCATCGACATCAAGTCAGTAAAAACATCTGACCTCGTCGCCAGTCATCGACATCACATCTGCAAAATCATCTGACCTCACCGTTAGTCATCGACATCACGTCGGTAAAATCATCCGAGCACGTTGTCAGTCCTCGACATCAAGTCAATAAAAACATCTGGCCTCGCTGTCAGTCTTCAATATCAATTAAAAACATCTGACCTCGCCGTCAGTCATCGACATCCAGTCGGTAAAAACATCTGACCTCGCCATCAGTCGTCGACATCACGTCGGTAAAATCATCCGACCACGCCGTCAGTCCTCGACATCAAGTTGGTAAAAACATCTGGCCTCGCGGTCAGTCTTCAATATCAATTAAAAACATCTGACCTCGCCGTCAGTCATCGACATCCAGCCGGTAAAAACTTCTGACCTCGCCGTCAGTCGTCAACATCACGTCGGTAAAATCATCTGACCTCGCTGTCAGTCCTCGACATCAAGTCGGTAAAAACATCTGACCTCGCCGTCAGTCAACAACATCACGTAAAAACATCTGACCTCGGCGTCAGTCTTCGCCATCCAGTCGGTAAAATCATCTGACCTCGCCGTCAGCCATCAACATCACGTTAGTAAAATCATCTGATCTCGTTGTCAGTCATCGACATCAAGTCACTAAAAACATCTGACCTCACCGTCAGTCATCGACATCACGTCGGTAAAATCATCTAACCTCGCTGTCAATCCTCGACATCACGTCGGTAAAATCATCCGACCACGCCGTCAGTCCTCGACATCAAGTCGGTAAAAACATCTGGCCTCGCCGTCAGTCTTCAATATCAATTAAAAACATCTGACCTCGCCGTCTGTTATCGACATCCAACCAGTAAAAACATCTGACCTCGCTGTCAGTCATCAACATCACGTGAAAGCATCTGACCTAGCTGTCAGTCATCGACACTCAGTTGGTAAAAACATCTGACCTCGCTGTCTGTCTTCAATTATCAAGTAAAATCATCTGAACTCACCGTCAACCATCAACATCACGTCGGTAAAAGAATCTGACCTCGTTGTCAGTCATCGACATCAAGTCAGTAAAAACATCTGACCTCGCCGTCAGTCATCGACATCACGTCGGTAAAATCATCTGACCTTACCGTCAGTCCCTGACATCACGTCGGTAAAATCATCCGACCACGCTGTCAGTCCTCATTATCAAGTCGGTAAAAACATCTGGCCTCACCGTCAGTGTTCAATATCAATTAAAAACATCTGACCTCGCTGTCAGTCATCGACATCCAACCGGTAAAAACATCTGACCTCGCCGTTTGTCGTTGACATCACGTCGGTAAAAATATATGACCCCGCCGTCAGTCATCAACATCACGTCAGTAAAATCATCTGACCTCGCCGTCAGTCCTCGACATCATATTGGTAAAAACATCTGACCTCGTTGTCAGTCATCGACATCACGTGAAAGCAGCAGAACTCGCCGTCAGTCATCGACACTCAGTCGGTAAAAACATCTGACCTCGCCAACAGTCTTCAATTATCATGTAAAATCATTTGACCTCGCTGTCAGTCATTAATATCCAGTCGGTAAAAACATCTGACCTCGCAATCAGTCATTAACATCACGTCGGTAAAATCATCTGACCTCGCCGTCTGTCCTCGACATCAAGTCGGTAAAAACATTTGAACTCTCCATCAGTCTTTAATATCAAGTAAAAACATCTGACCTCGCCGTCAGTCATCGACATCCAGTCGATAAAAACATCTAGCCTCGCCGATAGTCTTCAATATCAATTAAAAACATCTGACCTCGCCGTTAGTCATCGACATCCAGCCGGTACAAAAATCTGACCTCGCTGTCAGTCATCAACATCACGTGAAAGCATCTGACCTCGCTGTTAGTCATCGACACTCAGTCGGTAAAAACATCTGACCTCGCCATCAGTCTTCAATTATCAAGTAAAATCATCTGACCTCACCGTCAGCCATCAACATCACGTCGGTAAAAGAATCTGACCTCGTTTTCAGTCATCGACATCAGGTCAGTAAAAACATCTGACCTCGCCGTCAGTCATCTACATCACGTCGGCAAATCATCTGACCTCGCCGTCAATCCTCGACATCACGTCGGTAAAATCATCTGACCACGTTGTCCGTCCTCGACATCAAGTCGGTAAAAACATATGGCCTCGCTGTCAGTCTTCAATATCAATTAAAAACATCTGACCTCGCCGTTAGTCATCGACATCCATCCGGTAGAAACATCTGACCTCGCCGTCAGTCGTCGACATCACGTCGGTAAAATCATCTGACCTCGCTGTCAGTCCTCGACATCAAGTCGGTAAAAACATCTGACCTCGCCGTCAGTCAACAACATCACGTAAAAACATCTGACCTCGGCGTCAGTCTTCGCCATCCAGTCGGTAAAATCATCTGACCTCGCCGTCAGCCATCAACATCACGTTAGTAAAATCATCTGATCTCGTTGTCAGTCATCGACATCAAGTCACTAAAAACATCTGACCTCACCGTCAGTCATCGACATCACGTCGGTAAAATCATCTAACCTCGCTGTCAATCCTCGACATCACGTCGGTAAAATCATCCGACCACGCCGTCAGTCCTCGACATCAAGTCGGTAAAAACATCTGGCCTCGCCGTCAGTCTTCAATATCAATTAAAAACATCTGACCTCGCCGTCTGTTATCGACATCCAACCAGTAAAAACATCTGACCTCGCTGTCAGTCATCAACATCACGTGAAAGCATCTGACCTAGCTGTCAGTCATCGACACTCAGTTGGTAAAAACATCTGACCTCGCTGTCTGTCTTCAATTATCAAGTAAAATCATCTGAACTCACCGTCAACCATCAACATCACGTCGGTAAAAGAATCTGACCTCGTTGTCAGTCATCGACATCAAGTCAGTAAAAACATCTGACCTCGCCGTCAGTCATCGACATCACGTCGGTAAAATCATCTGACCTTACCGTCAGTCCCTGACATCACGTCGGTAAAATCATCCGACCACGCTGTCAGTCCTCATTATCAAGTCGGTAAAAACATCTGGCCTCACCGTCAGTGTTCAATATCAATTAAAAACATCTGACCTCGCTGTCAGTCATCGACATCCAACCGGTAAAAACATCTGACCTCGCCGTTTGTCGTTGACATCACGTCGGTAAAAATATATGACCCCGCCGTCAGTCATCAACATCACGTCAGTAAAATCATCTGACCTCGCCGTCAGTCCTCGACATCATATGGATAAAAACATCTGACCTCGTTGTCAGTCATCGACATCACGTGAAAGCAGCAGAACTCGCCGTCAGTCATCGACACTCAGTCGGTAAAAACATCTGACCTCGCCAACAGTCTTCAATTATCATGTAAAATCATTTGACCTCGCTGTCAGTCATTAATATCCAGTCGGTAAAAACATCTGACCTCGCAATCAGTCATTAACATCACGTCGGTAAAATCATCTGACCTCGCCGTCTGTCCTCGACATCAAGTCGGTAAAAACATTTGAACTCTCCATCAGTCTTTAATATCAAGTAAAAACATCTGACCTCGCCGTCAGTCATCGACATCCAGTCGATAAAAACATCTAGCCTCGCCGATAGTCTTCAATATCAATTAAAAACATCTGACCTCGCCGTTAGTCATCGACATCCAGCCGGTACAAAAATCTGACCTCGCTGTCAGTCATCAACATCACGTGAAAGCATCTGACCTCGCTGTTAGTCATCGACACTCAGTCGGTAAAAACATCTGACCTCGCCATCAGTCTTCAATTATCAAGTAAAATCATCTGACCTCACCGTCAGCCATCAACATCACGTCGGTAAAAGAATCTGACCTCGTTTTCAGTCATCGACATCAGGTCAGTAAAAACATCTGACCTCGCCGTCAGTCATCTACATCACGTCGGCAAATCATCTGACCTCGCCGTCAATCCTCGACATCACGTCGGTAAAATCATCTGACCACGTTGTCCGTCCTCGACATCAAGTCGGTAAAAACATATGGCCTCGCTGTCAGTCTTCAATATCAATTAAAAACATCTGACCTCGCCGTTAGTCATCGACATCCATCCGGTAGAAACATCTGACCTCGCCGTCAGTCGTCGACATCACGTCCGTAGAATCATCTGACCTCGCTGTCAGTCCTCGACATCAAGTCGGTAAAACATCTGACCTCGCCGTCAGTCAACAACATCACGTAAAAACATCTGACCTCGACGTCAGTCTTCGACATCCAGTTGGTAAAATCATCTGTCCTCGCCGTCAGCCATCAACATCACGTCAGTAAAATCATCTGACCTCGTTGTCAGTCATCGACATCAAGTCATTAAAAATGTCTGACCTCGCCGTCAGTCATCTACATCACGTCGGTAAAATCATCTAACCTCGCCGTCAGTCCTCGACATCACGTCGGTAAAATCATCCGACCATGCCGTCAGTCCTCGACGTCAAGTCGGTAAAAACATCTGGCCTCGCCGTCAGTCTTCAATATCAATTAAAAACATCTGACCTCGCCGTCTGTCATCGACATTCAACCAGTAAAAACATCTGATCTCGCCGTCAGTCATCAACATCACGTGAAAGCATCTGACCTCGCTGTCAGTTATCGACACTCAGTCGGTAAAAACATCTGACCTCGCCGTCAGTCTTCAATTATCAAGTAAAATCATCTGACCTCACCGTCAACCATCAACATCACGTCGGTAAAAGAATCTGACCTCGTTGTCAGTCATCAATATCAAGTCAGTAAAAACATCTGACCTCGCCGTCAGTCATCGACATCACGTCGGTAAAATCATCTGACCTCACCGTCAGTCCTCGACATCACGTGGTAAAATCATCCGACCACGCTGTCAGTCCTCGACATCAAGTCGGTAAAAACATCTGGCCTCGCCGTCAGTGTTTAATATCAATTAAAAACATCTGACCTCGCCGTTAGTCATCGACATCCAGCCGGTAAAAACATCTGACCTCGCCATCAGTCGTCGACATGACGTCGGTAAAATCATCCGACCACGCCGTTAGTCCTCGACATCAATTCGGTAAAAACATCTGGCCTCGCCGTCAGTCTTCAATATCAATTAAAAACGTCTGACCTCGCTGTCAGTCATCGACATCCAGCCGGTAAAAACATCTGACCTCGCCATCATTCGTCGACGTCACGTCGGTAAAATCATCTGACCTCGCTGTCAGTCCTCGACATCAAGTCGGTAAAAACATCTAACCTCGCCGTCAGTCAACAACATCACATAAAAACATCTGACCTCGGCATCAGTCTTCGACATCCAGTCGGTAAAATCATCTGACTTCGCCGTCAGCCATCAACATCACGTCAGTAAAATCATCTGACCTCATTGTCAGTCATCGACATCAAGTCATTAAAAACATCTGACCTCGCCGTCAGTCATCTACATCACGTCGGTAAAATTATCTAACCTCGCTGTCAGTCCTCGACATCACGTCGGTAAAATCATCCGACCACGCCGTCAGTCCTCGACATCAAGTCGGTAAAAACATCTGGCCTCGCCGTCAGTCTTCAATATCAATTAAAAACATCTGACCTCGCCTTCTATCATCGACATTCAACCAGTAAAAACATCTGATCTCGCCGTCAGTCATCAACATCACGTGAAAGCATCTGACCTCGCTGTCAGTTATCGACACTCAGTCGGTAAAAACATCTGACCTCGCCGTCAGTCTTCAATTATCAAGTAAAATCATCTGACCTCACCGTCAGCCATCAACATCACGTCGGTAAAAGAATCTGACCTCGTGGTCAGTCATCGATATCAAGTCAGTAAAAACATCTGACCTCGCCGTCAGTCATCGACATCACGTCGGTAAAATCATCTGACCTCACCGTCAGTCCTCGACATCACGTCGGTAAAATCATCCGACCACGCTGTCAGTCCTCGACATCAAGTCGGTTAAAACATCTGGCCTCGCCGTCAGTGTTTAATATCAATTAAAAACATCTGACCTCACCGTCATTCATCGACATCCAGCCGGTAAAAACATCTGACCTCGCCATCAGTCGTCGACATGACGTCGGTAAAATCATTCGACCACGCCGTTAGTCCTCGACATCAAGTCGGTAAAAACATCTGGCCTCGCCGTCAGTCTTCAATATCAATTAAAAACATCTGACCTCGCCGTCAGTCATCGACATCCAGCCGGTAAAAACTTCTGACCTCGCCGTCAGTCGTCAACATCACGTCGGTAAAATCATCTGACCTCGCTGTCAGTCCTTGACATCAACACGGTAAAACATATGACCTCGCCATCAGTCAACAACATCACGTAAAAACATCTGACCTCGGCGTCAGTATTCGACATCCAGTCGGTAAAATCATCTGACCTCGCCGTCAGCCATCAACATCACGTCAATAAAATCATCTGACCTCGTTGTCAGGCATCAACATCAAGTCATTAAAAACATCTGACCTCGCCGTCAGTCATCGACATCACGTCGGTAAAATCATCTAACCTCGCTGTCAGTCCTCGACATCACGTCGGTAAAATCATCCGACCACGCCGTTAGTCCTCGACATCAAGTCGGTAAAAACATCTGGCCTCGCCGTCAGTCTTCAATATCAATTAAAAATATCTGACCTCGCCGTCTGTCATCGACATCCAACTAGTAAAAACATCTGACCTCGCCGTCAGTCATCAACATCACGTGAAAGCATCTGACCTCGCTGTCAGTCATCGACACCCAGTCGGTAAAAACATATGACCTCGCTGTCTGTCTTCAATTATCAAGTAAAATAATCTGACCTCACCGTCAGCCATCAACATCACGTCGGTAAAAGAATCTGACCTCGTTGTCAGTCATCGACATCAAGTCAGTAAACACATCTGACCTCGCCGCCAGTCATCGACATCACATCTGCAAAATCATCTGACCTCACCGTTAGTCATCGACATCACGTCGGTAAAATCATCTGAGCACGTTGTCAGTCCTCGACATCAAGTCAATAAAAACATCTGACCTCGCCGTCAGTCATCGACATCCAGCCGGTAAAAACACCTGACCTCGCCATCAGTCGTCGACATCACGTCGGTAAAATCATCTGACCACGCCGTCAGTCCTCGACATCAAGTTGGTAAAAACATCTGGCCTCGCTGTCAGTCTTCAATATCAATTAAAAACATCTGACCTCACCGTCAGTCATCGACATCCTGCCGGTAAAAACTTCTGACCTCGCCGTCAGTCGTCAACATCACGTCGGTAAAATCATCTGACCTCGCTGTCAGTCCTCGACATCAAGTCGGTAAAAACATCTGACCTCGCCGTCAGTCAACAACATCACGTAAAAACATCTGACCTCGGCGTCAGTCTTCGCCATCCAGTCGGTAAAATCATCTGACCTCGCCGTCAGCCATCAACATCACGTTAGTAAAATCATCTAACCTCGTTGTCAGTCATCGACATCAAGTCATTAAAAACATCTGACCTCGCCGTCAGTCATCGACATCACGTCGGTAAAATCATCTAACCTCGCCGTCAATCCTCGACATCACGTCGGTAAAATCATCCGACCACGCCGTCAGTCCTCGACATCAAGTCGGTAAAAACATCTGGCCTCGCCGTCAGTCTTCAATATCAATTAAAAACACCTGACCTCGCCGTCTGTTATCGACATCCAACCAGTAAAAACATCTGACCTCGCGGTCAGTCATCAACATCACGTGAAAGCATCTGACCTAGCTGTCAGTCATCGACACTCAGTCGGTAAAAACATCTGACCTCGCTGTCTGTCTTCAATTATCAAGTAAAATCATCTGACCTCACCGTCAACCATCAATATCACGTCGGTAAAAGAATCTGACCTCGTTGCCAGTCATCGACATCAAGTAAGTAAAAACATCTGACCTAGCCGTCAGTCATCAACATCGCGTCGGTAAAATCGTCTGACCTCACCGTCAGTCCCTGACATCACGTCGGTAAAATC
Organism: Lathyrus sativus; assembly: GCA_963859935.3. Taxonomy (NCBI): domain Eukaryota; kingdom Viridiplantae; phylum Streptophyta; class Magnoliopsida; order Fabales; family Fabaceae; genus Lathyrus; species Lathyrus sativus. The sequence goes on from CAWUDS030001983.1 coordinate 142,669, forward strand.
ATCCGACCACGCTGTCAGTCCTCGACATCAAGTCGGTAAAAACATCTGGCCTCGCCGTCAGTGTTCAATATCAATCAAAAACATCTGACCTCGCTGTCAGTCATCGACATCCAGCCGGTAAAAACATCTGACCTCGCCGTTTGTCGTTGACATCACGTCGGTAAAAACATCTGACCCCGCCGTCAGTCATCAACATCACATCAGTAAAATCATCTGACCTCGCCGTCAGTCCTCGACATCATATTGGTAAAAACATCTGACCTCGCTGTCAGTCATCGACATCACGTGAAAGCAGCAGAACTCGCCGTCAGTCATCGACACTCAGTCGGTAAAAACATCTGACCTCGCCAACAGTCTTCAATTATCAAGTAAAATCATTTGACCTCGCTGTCAGTCATCAATATCCAGTCGGTAAAAACATCTGACCTCGCAATCAGTCATTAACATCACGTCGGTAAAATCATCTGACCTCGCCGTCAGTCCTCGACATCAAGTCGGTAAAAACATTTGAACTCTCCATCAGTCTTTAATATCAAGTAAAAACATCTGACCTCGCCGTCAGTCATCGACATCCAGTCGATAAAAACATCTAGCCTCGCCGATAGTCTTCAATATCAATTAAAAACATCTGACCTCGCCGTCAGTCATCGACATCCAGCCGGTACAAACATCTGACCTCGCCGTCAGTCATCAACATCACGTGAAAGCATCTGACCTCGCTGTTAGTCATCGACACTCAGTCGGTAAAAACATCTGACCTCGCCGTCAGTCTTCAATTATCAAGTAAAATCATCTGACCTCACCGTCAGCCATCAACATCACGTCGGTAAAAGAATCTGACCTCGTTTTCAGTCATCGACATCAGGTCAGTAAAAACATCTGACCTCGCCGTCTGTTATCGACATCCAACCAGTAAAAACATCTGACCTCGCCGTCAGTCATCAACATCACGTGAAGGCATCTGACCTAGCTGTCAGTCATCGACACTCAGTCGGTAAAAACATCTGACCTCGCTGTCTGTCTTCAATTATCAAGTAAAATCATCTGACCTCACCGTCAACCATCAATATCACGTCGGTAAAAGAATCTGACCTCGTTGCCAGTCATCGACATCAAGTAAGTAAAAACATCTGACCTAGCCGTCAGTCATCGACATCACGTCGGTAAAATCATCTGACCTCACCGTCAGTCCCTGACATCACGTCGGTAAAATCATCCGACCACGCTGTCAGTCCTCGACATCAAGTCGGTAAAAACATCTGGCCTCGCCGTCAGTGTTCAATATCAATTAAAAACATCTGACTTCGTTGTCAGTCATCGACATCCAGCCGGTAAAAACATTTGACCTCGCCGTTTGTCGTTAACATCACGTCGGTAAAAACATCTGACCCCGCCGTTAGTCATCAACATCACGTCAGTAAAATCATCTGACCTCGCCGTCAGTCCTCGACATCATATTGGTAAAAACATCTGACCTCGCTGTCAGTCATCGACATCACGTGAAAGCAGCAGAACTCGCCGTCAGTCATCGACACTCAGTCGGTAAAAACATCTGACCTCGCCAACAGTCTTCAATTATCAAGTAAAATCATTTGACCTCGCTGTCAGTCATCAATATCCAGTCGGTAAAAACATCTGACCTCGCAATCAGTCATTAACATCACGTCGGTAAAATCATCTGACCTCGCCGTCAGTCCTCGACATCAAGTCGGTAAAAACATTTGAACTCTCCATCAGTCTTTAATATCAAGTAAAAACATCTGACCTCGCCGTCAGTCATCGACATCCAGTCGATAAAAACATCTAGCCTCGCCGATAGTCTTCAATATCAATTAAAAACATCTGACCTCGCCGTCAGTCATCGACATCCAGCCGGTACAAACATCTGACCTCGCCGTCAGTCATCAACATCACGTGAAAGCATCTGACCTCGCTGTTAGTCATCGACACTCAGTCGGTAAAAACATCTGACCTCGCCGTCAGTCTTCAATTATCAAGTAAAATCATCTGACCTCACCGTCAGCCATCAACATCACGTCGGTAAAAGAATCTGACCTCGTTTTCAGTCATCGACATCAGGTCAGTAAAAACATCTGACCTCGCCGTCTGTTATCGACATCCAACCAGTAAAAACATCTGACCTCGCCGTCAGTCATCAACATCACGTGAAGGCATCTGACCTAGCTGTCAGTCATCGACACTCAGTCGGTAAAAACATCTGACCTCGCTGTCTGTCTTCAATTATCAAGTAAAATCATCTGACCTCACCGTCAACCATCAATATCACGTCGGTAAAAGAATCTGACCTCGTTGCCAGTCATCGACATCAAGTAAGTAAAAACATCTGACCTAGCCGTCAGTCATCGACATCACGTCGGTAAAATCATCTGACCTCACCGTCAGTCCCTGACATCACGTCGGTAAAATCATCCGACCACGCTGTCAGTCCTCGACATCAAGTCGGTAAAAACATCTGGCCTCGCCGTCAGTGTTCAATATCAATTAAAAACATCTGACTTCGTTGTCAGTCATCGACATCCAGCCGGTAAAAACATTTGACCTCGCCGTTTGTCGTTAACATCACGTCGGTAAAAACATCTGACCCCGCCGTTAGTCATCAACATCACGTCAGTAAAATCATCTGACCTCGCCGTCAGTCCTCGACATCATATTGGTAAAAACATCTGACCTCGCTGTCAGTCATCGACATCACGTGAAAGCAGCAGAACTCGCCGTCAGTCATCGACACTCAGTCGGTAAAAACATCTGACCTCGCCAACAGTCTTCAATTATCAAGTAAAATCATTTGACCTCGCTGTCAGTCATCAATATCCAGTCGGTAAAAACATCTGACCTCGCAATCAGTCATTAACATCACGTCGGTAAAATCATCTGACCTCGCCGTCAGTCCTCGACATCAAGTCGGTAAAAACATTTGAACTCTCCATCAGTCTTTAATATCAAGTAAAAACATCTGACCTCGCCGTCAGTCATCGACATCCAGTCGATAAAAACATCTAGCCTCGCCGATAGTCTTCAATATCAATTAAAAACATCTGACCTCGCCGTCAGTCATCGACATCCAGCCGGTACAAACATCTGACCTCGCCGTCAGTCATCAACATCACGTGAAAGCATCTGACCTCGCTGTTAGTCATCGACACTCAGTCGGTAAAAACATCTGACCTCGCCGTCAGTCTTCAATTATCAAGTAAAATCATCTGACCTCACCGTCAACCATCAACATCACGTCGGTAAAAGAATCTGACCTCGTTTTCAGTCATCGACATCAGGTCAGTAAAAACATCTGACCTCGCTGTCTGTTATCGACATCCAACCAGTAAAAACATCTGACCTCGCTGTCAGTCATCAACATCACGTGGAAGCATCTGACCTAGCTGTCAGTCATCGACACTCAGTCGGTAAAAACATCTGACCTCGCTGTCTGTCTTCAATTATCAAGTAAGATCATCTGACCTCACCGTCAACCATCAATATCACGTCGGTAAAAGAATCTGACCTCGTTGCCAGTCATCGACATCAAGTAAGTAAAAACATCTGACCTAGCCGTCAGTCATCGACATCACGTCGGTAAAATCATCTGACCTCACCGTCAGTCCCTGACATCACGTCGGTAAAATCATCCGACCACGCTGTCAGTCCTCGACATCAAGTCGGTAAAAACATCTGGCCTCGCCGTCAGTGTTCAATATCAATTAAAAACATCTGACTTCGTTGTCAGTCATCGACATCCAGCCGGTAAAAACATTTGACCTCGCCGTTTGTCGTTAACATCACGTCGGTAAAAACATCTGACCCCGCCGTTAGTCATCAACATCACGTCAGTAAAATCATCTGACCTCGCCGTCAGTCCTCGACATCATATTGGTAAAAACATCTGACCTCGCTGTCAGTCATCGACATCACGTGAAAGCAGCAGAACTCGCCGTCAGTCATCGACACTCAGTCGGTAAAAACATCTGACCTCGCCAACAGTCTTCAATTATCAAGTAAAATCATTTGACCTCGCTGTCAGTCATCAATATCCAGTCGGTAAAAACATCTGACCTCGCAATCAGTCATTAACATCACGTCGGTAAAATCATCTGACCTCGCCGTCAGTCCTCGACATCAAGTCGGTAAAAACATTTGAACTCTCCATCAGTCTTTAATATCAAGTAAAAACATCTGACCTCGCCGTCAGTCATCGACATCCAGTCGATAAAAACATCTAGCCTCGCCGATAGTCTTCAATATCAATTAAAAACATCTGACCTCGCCGTCAGTCATCGACATCCAACCGGTACAAACATCTGACCTCGCCGTCAGTCATCAACATCACGTGAAAGCATCTGACCTCGCTGTTAGTCATCGACACTCAGTCGGTAAAAACATCTGACCTCGCCGTCAGTCTTCAATTATCAAGTAAAATCATCTGACCTCACCGTCAGCCATCAACATCACGTCGGTAAAAGAATCTGACCTCGTTTTCAGTCATCGACATCAGGTCAGTAAAAACATCTGACCTCGACGTCTGTTATCGACATCCAACCAGTAAAAACATCTGACCTCGCCGTCAGTCATCAACATCACGTGAAGGCATCTGACCTAGCTGTCAGTCATCGACACTCAGTCGGTAAAAACATCTGACCTCGCTGTCTGTCTTCAATTATCAAGTAAAATCATCTGACCTCACCGTCAACCATCAATATCACGTCGGTAAAAGAATCTGACCTCGTTGCCAGTCATCGACATCAAGTAAGTAAAAACATCTGACCTAGCCGTCAGTCATCGACATCACGTCGGTAAAATCATCTGACCTCACCGTCAGTCCCTGACATCACGTCGGTAAAATCATCCGACCACGCTGTCAGTCCTCGACATCAAGTCGGTAAAAACATCTGGCCTCGCCGTCAGTGTTCAATATCAATTAAAAACATCTGACTTCGTTGTCAGTCATCGACATCCAGCCGGTAAAAACATTTGACCTCGCCGTTTGTCGTTAACATCACGTCGGTAAAAACATCTGACCCCGCCGTTAGTCATCAACATCACGTCAGTAAAATCATCTGACCTCGCCGTCAGTCCTCGACATCATATTGGTAAAAACATCTGACCTCGCTGTCAGTCATCGACATCACGTGAAAGCAGCAGAACTCGCCGTCAGTCATCGACACTCAGTCGGTAAAAACATCTGACCTCGCCAACAGTCTTCAATTATCAAGTAAAATCATTTGACCTCGCTGTCAGTCATCAATATCCAGTCGGTAAAAACATCTGACCTCGCAATCAGTCATTAACATCACGTCGGTAAAATCATCTGACCTCGCCGTCAGTCCTCGACATCAAGTCGGTAAAAACATTTGAACTCTCCATCAGTCTTTAATATCAAGTAAAAACATCTGACCTCGCCGTCAGTCATCGACATCCAGTCGATAAAAACATCTAGCCTCGCTGATAGTCTTCAATATCAATTAAAAACATCTGACCTCGCCGTCAGTCATCGACATCCAGCCGGTACAAACATCTGACCTCGCCGTCAGTCATCAACATCACGTGAAAGCATCTGACCTCGCTGTTAGTCATCGACACTCAGTCGGTAAAAACATCTGACCTCGCCGTCAGTCTTCAATTATCAAGTAAAATCATCTGACCTCACCGTCAGCCATCAACATCACGTCGGTAAAAGAATCTGACCTCGTTTTCAGTCATCGACATCAGGTCAGTAAAAACATCTGACCTCGCTGTCTGTTATCGACATCCAACCAGTAAAAACATCTGACCTCGCCGTCAGTCATCAACATCACGTGGAAGCATCTGACCTAGCTGTCAGTCATCGACACTCAGTCGGTAAAAACATCTGACCTCGCTGTCTGTCTTCAATTATCAAGTAAGATCATCTGACCTCACCGTCAACCATCAATATCACGTCGGTAAAAGAATCTGACCTCGTTGCCAGTCATCGACATCAAGTAAGTAAAAACATCTGACCTAGCCGTCAGTCATCGACATCACGTCGGTAAAATCATCTGACCTCACCGTCAGTCCCTGACATCACGTCGGTAAAATCATCCGACCACGCTGTCAGTCCTCGACATCAAGTCGGTAAAAACATCTGGCCTCGCCGTCAGTGTTCAATATCAATTAAAAACATCTGACTTCGTTGTCAGTCATCGACATCCAGCCGGTAAAAACATTTGACCTCGCCGTTTGTCGTTAACATCACGTCGGTAAAAACATCTGACCCCGCCGTTAGTCATCAACATCACGTCAGTAAAATCATCTGACCTCGCCGTCAGTCCTCGACATCATATTGGTAAAAACATCTGACCTCGCTGTCAGTCATCGACATCACGTGAAAGCAGCAGAACTCGCCGTCAGTCATCGACACTCAGTCGGTAAAAACATCTGACCTCGCCAACAGTCTTCAATTATCAAGTAAAATCATTTGACCTCGCTGTCAGTCATCAATATCCAGTCGGTAAAAACATCTGACCTCGCAATCAGTCATTAACATCACGTCGGTAAAATCATCTGACCTCGCCGTCAGTCCTCGACATCAAGTCGGTAAAAACATTTGAACTCTCCATCAGTCTTTAATATCAAGTAAAAACATCTGACCTCGCCGTCAGTCATCGACATCCAGTCGATAAAAACATCTACCCTCGCCGATAGTCTTCAATATCAATTAAAAACATCTGACCTCGCCGTCAGTCATCGACATCCAGCCGGTACAAACATCTGACCTCGCCGTCAGTCATCAACATCACGTGAAAGCATCTGACCTCGCTGTTAGTCATCGACACTCAGTCGGTAAAAACATCTGACCTCGCCGTCAGTCTTCAATTATCAAGTAAAATCATCTGACCTCACCGTCAGCCATCAACATCACGTCGGTAAAAGAATCTGACCTCGTTTTCAGTCATCGACATCAGGTCAGTAAAAACATCTGACCTCGACGTCTGTTATCGACATCCAACCAGTAAAAACATCTGACCTCGCCGTCAGTCATCAACATCACGTGAAGGCATCTGACCTAGCTGTCAGTCATCGACACTCAGTCGGTAAAAACATCTGACCTCGCTGTCTGTCTTCAATTATCAAGTAAAATCATCTGACCTCACCGTCAACCATCAATATCACGTCGGTAAAAGAATCTGACCTCGTTGCCAGTCATCGACATCAAGTAAGTAAAAACATCTGACCTAGCCGTCAGTCATCGACATCACGTCGGTAAAATCATCTGACCTCACCGTCAGTCCCTGACATCACGTCGGTAAAATCATCCGACCACGCTGTCAGTCCTCGACATCAAGTCGGTAAAAACATCTGGCCTCGCCGTCAGTGTTCAATATCAATTAAAAACATCTGACTTCGTTGTCAGTCATCGACATCCAGCCGGTAAAAACATTTGACCTCGCCGTTTGTCGTTAACATCACGTCGGTAAAAACATCTGACCCCGCCGTTAGTCATCAACATCACGTCAGTAAAATCATCTGACCTCGTCGTCAGTCCTCGACATCATATTGGTAAAAACATCTGACCTCGCTGTCAGTCATCGACATCACGTGAAAGCAGCAGAACTCGCCGTCAGTCATCGACACTCAGTCGGTAAAAACATCTGACCTCGCCAACAGTCTTCAATTATCAAGTAAAATCATTTGACCTCGCTGTCAGTCATCAATATCCAGTCGGTAAAAACATCTGACCTCGCAATCAGTCATTAACATCACGTCGGTAAAATCATCTGACCTCGCCGTCAGTCCTCGACATCAAGTCGGTAAAAACATTTGAACTCTCCATCAGTCTTTAATATCAAGTAAAAACATCTGACCTCGCCGTCAGTCATCGACATCCAGTCGATAAAAACATCTAGCCTCGCCGATAGTCTTCAATATCAATTAAAAACATCTGACCTCGCCGTCAGTCATCGACATCCAGCCGGTACAAACATCTGACCTCGCCGTCAGTCATCAACATCACGTGAAAGCATCTGACCTCGCTGTTAGTCATCGACACTCAGTCGGTAAAAACATCTGACCTCGCCGTCAGTCTTCAATTATCAAGTAAAATCATCTGACCTCACCGTCAGCCATCAACATCACGTCGGTAAAAGAATCTGACCTCGTTTTCAGTCATCGACATCAGGTCAGTAAAAACATCTGACCTCGACGTCTGTTATCGACATCCAACCAGTAAAAACATCTGACCTCGCCGTCAGTCATCAACTTTACGTGAAGGCATCTGACCTAGCTGTCAGTCATCGACACTCAGTCGGTAAAAACATCTGACCTCGCTGTCTGTCTTCAATTATCAAGTAAAATCATCTGACCTCACCGTCAACCATCAATATCACGTCGGTAAAAGAATCTGACCTCGTTGCCAGTCATCGACATCAAGTAAGTAAAAACATCTGACCTAGCCGTCAGTCATCGACATCACGTCGGTAAAATCATCTGACCTCACCGTCAGTCCCTGACATCACGTCGGTAAAATCATCCGACCACGCTGTCAGTCCTCTACATCAAGTCGGTAAAAACATCTGGCCTCGCCGTCAGTGTTCAATATCAATTAAAAACATCTGACTTCGTTGTCAGTCATCGACATCCAGCCGGTCAAAACATTTGACCTCGCCTTTTGTCGTTAACATCACGTCGGTAAAAACATCTGACCCCGCCGTTAGTCATCAACATCACGTCAGTAAAATCATCTGACCTCGCCGTCAGTCCTCGACATCATATTGGTAAAAACATCTGACCTCGCTGTCAGTCATCGACATCACGTGAAAGCAGCAGAACTCGCCGTCAGTCATCGACACTCAGTCGGTAAAAACATCTGACCTCGCCAACAGTCTTCAATTATCAAGTAAAATCATTTGACCTCGCTGTCAGTCATCAATATCCAGTCGGTAAAAACATCTGACCTCGCAATCAGTCATTAACATCACGTCGGTAAAATCATCTGACCTCGCCGTCAGTCCTCGACATCAAGTCGGTAAAAACATTTGAACTCTCCATCAGTCTTTAATATCAAGTAAAAACATCTGACCTCGCTGTCAGTCATCGACATCCAGTCGATAAAAACATCTAGCCTCGCCGATAGTCTTCAATATCAATTAAAAACATCTGACCTCGCCGTCAGTCATCGACATCCAGCCGGTACAAACATCTGACCTCGCCGTCAGTCATCAACATCACGTGAAAGCATCTGACCTCGCTGTTAGTCATCGACACTCAGTCGGTAAAAACATCTGACCTCGCTGTCAGTCTTCAATTATCAAGTAAAATCATCTGACCTCACCGTCAGCCATCAACATCACGTCAGTAAAAGAATCTGACCTCGTTTTCAGTCATCGACATCAGGTCAGTAAAAACATCTGACCTCGCCGTCAGTCATCTACATCACGTCGATAAAATCATCTAACCTCGTCGTCAATCCTCGACATCACGTCGGTAAAATCATCTGACCACGTTGTCCATCCTCGACATCAAGTCGGTAAAAACATATGGCCTCGCTGTCAGTCTTCATTATCAATTAAAAACATCTGACCTCGCCGTCAGTCATCGACATCCAGCCGGTAGAAACATCTGACCTCGCCGTCAGTCGTCGACATCACGTCTGTAGAATCATCTGACCTCGCTGTCAGTCCTCGACATCAAGTCGGTAAAACATCTAACCTCGCCGTCAGTCAACAACATCACGTAAAAACATCTGACCTCGACGTCAGTCTTCGACATCCAGTTGGTAAAATCATCTGTCCTCGCCGTCAACATCACGTCAGTAAAATCATCTGACCTCGTTGTCCGTCATCGACATCAAGTCATTAAAAATGTCTGACCTCGCCGTCAGTCATCTACATCACGTCGGTAAAATCATCTAACCTCGCCGTCAGTCCTCGACATCACGTCGGTAAAATCATCCGACCACGCCGTCAGTCCTCGACATCAAATCGGTAAAAACATCTGGCCTCGCCGTCAGTCTTCAATATCAATTAAAAACATCTGACCTCGCCGTCTGTCATCGACATTCAACCAGTAAAAACATCTGATCTCGCCGTCAGTCATCAACATCACGTGAAAGCATCTGACCTCGCTGTCAGTTATCGACACTCAGTCGGTAAAAACATCTGACCTCGCCGTCAGTCTTCAATTATCAAGTAAAATCATCTGACCTCACCGTCAGCCATCAACATCACGTCGGTAAAAGAATCTGACCTCGTTGTCAGTCATCAATATCAAGTCAGTAAAAACATCTGACCTCGCTGTCAGTCATCGACATCACGTCGGTAAAATCATCTGACCTCACCGTCAGTCCTCGACATCACGTCGGTAAAATCATCCGACCACGCTGTCAGTCCGCGACATCAAGTCGGTAAAAACATCTGGCCTCGCCGTCAGTGTTTAATATCAATTAAAAACATCTGACCTCGCTGTCAGTCATCGACATCCAGCCGGTAAAAACATCTGACCTCGCCATCAGTCGTCGACATGACGTCGGTAAAATCATCCAACCACGCCGTTAGTCCTCGACATCAATTCGGTAAAAACATCTGGCCTCGCCGTCAGTCTTCAATATCAATTAAAAACATCTGACCTCGCCGTCAGTCATCGACATCCAGCCGGTAAAAACATCTGACCTCGCCATCATTCGTCGACGTCACGTCGGTAAAATCATCTGACCTCGCTGTCAGTCCTCGACATCAAGTCGGTAAAAACATCTAACCTCGCCGTCAGTCAACAACATCACATAAAAACATCTGACCTCGGCATCAGTCTTCGACATCCAGTCGGTAAAATCATCTGACTTCGCTGTCAGCCATCAACATCACGTCAGTAAAATCATCTGACCTCGTTGTCAGTCATCGACATCAAGTCATTAAAAACATCTGACCTCGCCGTCAGTCATCGACATCACGTCGGTAAAATCATCTAACCTCACCGTCATACCTCGACATCACGTCGGTAAAATCATCCGACCACGCCGTCAGTCCTCGAAATCAAGTCGGTAAAAACATCTGGCCTCGCCGTCAGTCTTCAATATCAATTAAAAACATCTGACCTCGCCGTCTGTCATCGACATTCAACCAGTAAAAACATCTGACCTCGTTGTCAGTCATCAACATCACGTGAAAGCATCTGACCTCGCTGTCAGTCATCGACACTCAGTCGGTAAAAACATCTGACCTCGCAGTCTGTATTCAATTATCAAGTAAAATCATCTGACCTCACTGTCAGCCATCAACATCACGTCGGTAAAAGAATCTGACCTCGTTGTCAGTCATCGACATCAAGTCAGTAAAAACATCTGACCTCGCCGTCAGTCATCAACATCACGTCGGTAAAATCATCTGACCTCATCGTTAGTCCTCGACATCACGTAGGTAAAATCATCCAACCACGCTGTCAGTCCTCGACATCAAGTCGGTAAAAACATCTGGCCTCGCCGTCAGTCTTCAATATCAATTAAAAACATCTGACCTCGCCGTCAGTCATCGACATCCAGCCGGTAAAAACTTCTGACCTCGCCGTCAGTCGTCATCATCACGTCGGTAAAATCATCTGACCTCGCAGTCAGTCCTCGACATCAAGTCGGTAAAACATCTGACCTCGCCGTCAGTCAACAACATCACGTAAAAACATCTGACCTCGGCGTCAGTCTTCGACATCCAGTCGGTAAAATCATCTGACCTCGCCGTCAGCCATCAACATCACGTCAATAAAATCATCTGACCTCGTTGTCAGGCATCAACATCAAGTCATTAAAAACATCTGACCTCACCGTCAGTCATCGACATCATGTCGGTAAAATCATCTAACCTCGCTGTCAGTCCTCGACATCACGTCGGTAAAATCATCCGACCACGCCGTTAGTCCTCGACATAAAGTCGGTAAAAACATCTGGCCTCGCCGTCAGTCTTCAATATCAATTAAAAATATCTGACCTCACCGTCTGTCATCGACATCCAACTAGTAAAAACATCTGACCTCGCCGTCAGTCATCAACATCACGTGAAAACATCTGACCTTGCTGTCAGTCATCGACACCTAGTCGGTAAAAACATCTGACCTCGCTGTCTGTCTTCAATTATCAAGTAAAATCATCTGACCTCACCGTCAGCCATCAACATCACGTCGGTAAAAGAATCTGACCTCGTTGTCAGTCATCGACATCAAGTCAGTAAAAACATTTGACCTCGCCGCCAGTCATCGACATCACGTCGGTAAAATCATCTGACCTCACCGTCAGTCCTCGACATCACGTCGGTAAAATCATCCGAGCACGCTGTCAGTCCTCGATAACAAGTCAATAAAAACATCTGGCCTCGCCATCAGTCTTCAATATCAATTAAAAACATCTGACCTCGCCGTCAGTCATCGACATCCAGCCGGTAAAAACATCTGACCTCGCCATCAGTCGTCGACATGACGTCGCTAAAATCATCCGACCACGCCGTCAGTCCTCGACATCAACTCGGTAAAAACATCTGGCCTCGCCGTCAGTCTTCAATTTCAATTAAAAACATCTGACCTCGCCGTCTGTCATCGATATTCAACCAGTAAAAACATCTGATCTCGCCGTCAGTCATCAACATCACGTGAAAGCATCTGACCTCGCTGTCAGTTATCGACACTCGGTCGGTAAAAACATCTGACCTCGCCGTCAGTCTTCAATTATCAAGTAAAATCATCTGACCTCACCGTCAGCCATCAACATCACGTCGGTAAAAGAATCTGACCTCGTTGTCAGTCATCGATATCAAGTCAGTAAAAACATCTGACCTCGCTGTCAGTCATCGACATCACGTCGGTAAAATCATCTGACCTCACCGTCAGTCCTCGACATCACGTCGGTAAAATCATCCGACCACGCTGTCAGTCCGCGACATCAAGTCGGTAAAAACATCTGGCCTCGCCGTCAGTGTTTAATATCAATTAAAAACATCTGACCTCGCTGTCAGTCATCGACATCCAGCCGGTAAAAACATCTGACCTCGCCATCAGTCGTCGACATGACGTCGGTAAAATCATCCAACCACGCCGTTAGTCCTCGACATCAATTCGGTAAAAACATCTGGCCTCGCCGTCAGTCTTCAATATCAATTAAAAACATCTGACCTCGCCGTCAGTCATCGACATCCAGCCGGTAAAAACATCTGACCTCGCCATCATTCGTCGACGTCACGTCGGTAAAATCATCTGACCTCGCTGTCAGTCCTCGACATCAAGTCGGTAAAAACATCTAACCTCGCCGTCAGTCAACAACATCACATAAAAACATCTGACCTCGGCATCAGTCTTCGACATCCAGTCGGTAAAATCATCTGACTTCGCTGTCAGCCATCAACATCACGTCAGTAAAATCATCTGACCTCGTTGTCAGTCATCGACATCAAGTCATTAAAAACATCTGACCTCGCCGTCAGTCATCGACATCACGTCGGTAAAATCATCTAACGTCACCGTCATACCTCGACATCACGTCGGTAAAATCATCCGACCACGCCGTCAGTCCTCGAAATCAAGTCGGTAAAAACATCTGGCCTCGCCGTCAGTCTTCAATATCAATTAAAAACATCTGACCTCGCCGTCTGTCATCGACATTCAACCAGTAAAAACATCTGACCTCGTTGTCAGTCATCAACATCACGTGAAAGCATCTGACCTCGCTGTCAGTCATCGACACTCAGTCGGTAAAAACATCTGACCTCGCAGTCTGTATTCAATTATCAAGTAAAATCATCTGACCTCACTGTCATCCATCAACATCACGTCGGTAAAAGAATCTGACCTCGTTGTCAGTCATCGACATCAAGTCAGTAAAAACATCTGACCTCGCCGTCAGTCATCAACATCACGTCGATAAAATCATCTGACCTCATCGTTAGTCCTCGACATCACGTAGGTAAAATCATCCAACCACGCTGTCAGTCCTCGACATCAAGTCGGTAAAAACATCTGGCCTCGCCGTCAGTCTTCAATATCAATTAAAAACATCTGACCTCGCCGTCAGTCATCGACATCCAGCCGGTAAAAACTTCTGACCTCGCCGTCAGTCGTCATCATCACGTCGGTAAAATCATCTGACCTCGCAGTCAGTCCTCGACATCAAGTCGGTAAAACATCTGACCTCGCCGTCAGTCAACAACATCACGTAAAAACATCTGACCTCGGCGTCAGTCTTCGACATCCAGTCGGTAAAATCATCTGACCTCGCCGTCAGCCATCAACATCACGTCAATAAAATCATCTGACCTCGTTGTCAGGCATCAACATCAAGTCATTAAAAACATCTGACCTCACCGTCAGTCATCGACATCATGTCGGTAAAATCATCTAACCTCGCTGTCAGTCCTCGACATCACGTCGGTAAAATCATCCGACCACGCCGTTAGTCCTCGACATAAAGTCGGTAAAAACATCTGGCCTCGCCGTCAGTCTTCAATATCAATTAAAAATATCTGACCTCGCCGTCTGTCATCGACATCCAACTAGTAAAAACATCTGACCTCGCCGTCAGTCATCAACATCACGTGAAAACATCTGACCTTGCTGTCAGTCATCGACACCTAGTCGGTAAAAACATCTGACCTCGCTGTCTGTCTTCAATTATCAAGTAAAATCATCTGACCTCACCGTCAGCCATCAACATCACGTCGGTAAAAGAATCTGACCTCGTTGTCAGTCATCGACATCAAGTCAGTAAAAACATTTGACCTCGCCGCCAGTCATCGACATCACGTCGGTAAAATCATCTGACCTCACCGTCAGTCCTCGACATCACGTCGGTAAAATCATCCGAGCACGCTGTCAGTCCTCGATAACAAGTCAATAAAAACATCTGGCCTCGCCATCAGTCTTCAATATCAATTAAAAACATCTGACCTCGCCGTTAGTCATCGACATCCAGCCGGTAAAAGCATCTGACCTCGCCATCAGTCGTCGACATGACGTCGGTAAAATCATCAGACCACGCCGTCAGTCCTCGACATCAATTCGGTAAAAACATCTGGCCTCGCCGTCAGTCTTCAATATCAATTAAAAACATCTGACCTCGACGTCAGTCATCGACATCCTGCCGGTAAAAACTTCTGACCTCGCCGTCAGTCGTCAACATCACGTCAGTAAAATCATCTGACCTCGCTGTCAGTCCTCGACATCAAGTCGGTAAAAACATCTGACCACGCCGTCAGTCAACAACATCACATAAAAACATCTGACCTCAGCGTCAGTCTTCGCCATCCATTCGGTAAAATCATCTGACCTCGCCGTCAGCCATCAACATCACGTTAGTAAAATCATCTGACCTCGTTGTCAGTCATCGACATCAAGTCATTAAAAACATCTGACCTCGCTGTCAGTCATCGACATCACGTCCGTAAAATCATCTAACCTCCCTGTCAATCCTTGACATCACGTCGGTAAAATCATTCGACCACGCCGTCAGTCCTCGACATCAAGTCGGTAAAAACATCTGGCCTCGCCGTCAGTCTTCAATATCAATTAAAAATATCTGACCTCGCCGTCTGTCATCGACATCCAACTAGTAAAAACATCTGACCTCGCCGTCAGTCATCAACATCACGTGAAAGCATCTGACCTCGCTGTCAGTCATCGACACCTAGTCGGTAAAAACATCTGACCTCGCAGTCTGTCTTCAATTATCAAGTAAAATCATCTGACCTCACCGTCAGCCATCAACATCACGTCGGTAAAAGAATCTGACCTCGTTGTCAGTCATCGACATCAAGTCAGTAAAAACATCTGACCTCGCCGTCAGTCATCAACATCACGTCGGTAAAATCATCTGACCTCATCGTAAGTCCTCGACATCACGTAGGTAAAATCATCCAACCACGCTGTCAGTCCTCGACATCAAGTCGGTAAAAACATCTGGCCTCTCTGTCAGTGTTCAATATCAATTAAAAACATCTGACCTCGCTGTCAGTCATCGATATCCAGCCGGTAAAAACTTCTGACCTCGCCGTCAGTCGTCAACATCACGTCGGTAAAATCATCTGACCTCGCTGTCAGTCCTCGACATCTAGTCGGTAAAACATCTGACCACGCCGTCCGTCAACAACATCACATAAAAACATCTGACCTCAGCGTCAGTCTTCGCCATCCATTCGGTAAAATCATCTGACCTCGCCGTCAGCCATCAACATCACGTTAGTAAAATCATCTGACCTCGTTGTCAGTCATCGACATCAAGTCATTAAAAACATCTGACCTCGCTGTCAGTCATCGACATCACGTCCGTAAAATCATCTAACCTCGCCGTCAATCCTTGACATCACGTCGGTAAAATCATTCGACCACGCCGTCAGTCCTCGACATCAAGTCGGTAAAAACATCTGGCCTCGCCGTCAGTCTTCAATATCAATTAAAAATATCTGACCTCGCCGTCTGTCATCGACATCCAACTAGTAAAAACATCTGACCTCGCCGTCAGTCATCAACATCACGTGAAAGCATCTGACCTCGCTGTCAGTCATCGACACCTAGTCGGTAAAAACATCTGACCTCGCAGTCTGTCTTCAATTATCAAGTAAAATCATCTGACCTCACCGTCAGCCATCAACATCACGTCGGTAAAAGAATCTGACCTCGTTGTCAGTCATCGACATCAAGTCAGTAAAAACATCTGACCTCGCCGTCAGTCATCAACATCACGTCGGTAAAATCATCTGACCTCATCGTAAGTCCTCGACATCACGTAGGTAAAATCATCCAACCACGCTGTCAGTCCTCGACATCAAGTCGGTAAAAACATCTGGCCTCTCTGTCAGTGTTCAATATCAATTAAAAACATCTGACCTCGCTGTCAGTCATCGATATCCAGCCGGTAAAAACTTCTGACCTCGCCGTCAGTCGTCAACATCACGTCGGTAAAATCATCTGACCTCGCTGTCAGTCCTCGACATCAAGTCGGTAAAACATCTGACCTCGCCGTCAGTCAACAACATCACGTAAAAACATCTGACCTCGGCGTCAGTCTTCGACATCCAGTCGGTAAAATCATCTGACCTCGCCGTCAGCCATCAACATCACGTCAATAAAATCATCTGACCTCGTTGTCAGGCATCAACATCAAGTCATTAAAAACATCTGACCTCGCCGTCAGTCATCGACATCACGTCGGTAAAATCATCTAACCTCGCTGTCAGTCCTCGACATCACGTCGGTAAAATCATCCGACCACGCCGTTAGTCCTCGACATAAAGTCGGTAAAAACATCTGGCCTCGCCGTCAGTCATCGACATCCAGCCGGTAAAAACATCTGGCCTCGCCGTCAGTCTTCAATATCAATTAAAAATATCTGACCTCGCCGTCTGTCATCGACATCCAACTAGTAAAAACATCTGACCTCGCCGTCAGTCATCAACATCACGTGAAAGCATCTGACCTCGCTGTCAGTCATCGACACCTAGTCGGTAAAAACATCTGACCTCGCGGTCTGTCTTCAATTATCAAGTAAAATCATCTGACCTCACCGTCAGCCATCAACATCACGTCGGTAAAAGAATCTGACCTCGTTGTCAGTCATCGACATCAAGTCAGTAAAAACATCTGACCTCGCCGCCAGTCATCGACATCACATCTGCAAAATCATCTGAACTCACCGTTAGTCATCGACATCACGTCGGTAAAATCATCCGAGCACGTTGTCAGTCCTCGACATCAAGTCAATAAAAACATCTGGCCTCGCCGTCAGTCTTCAATATCAATTAAAAACATCTGACCTCGCCGTCAGTCATCGACATCCAGCCGGTAAAAACATCTGACCTCGCCATCAGTCGTCGACATCACGTCGGTAAAATCATCCGACCACGCCGTCAGTCCTCGACATCAAGTTGGTAAAAACATCTGGCCTCGCCGTCAGTCTTCAATATCAATTAAAAACATCTGACCTCGCCGTCAGTCATCAACATCCAGCTGGTAAAAACTTCTGACCTCGCCGTTAGTCGTCAACATCACGTCGGTAAAATCATCTGACCTCGCTGTCAGTCCTCGACATCAAGTCGGTAAAAACATCTGACCTCGCCGTCAGTCAACAACATCGCGTAAGAACATCTGACCTCGGCGTCAGTCTTCGCCATCCAGTCGGTAAAATCATCTGACCTTGCCGTCAGCCATCAACATCACGTCGGTAAAATCATCTGACCTCGTTGTCAGTCATCGACATCAAGTCATTAAAAACATCTGACCTCGCCGTCAGTCATCGACATCACGTCGGTAAAATCATCTAACCTCGTCGTCAATCCTCGACATCACGTCGGTAAAATCATCCGACCACGCCGTCAGTCCTCGACATCAAGTCGGTAAAAACATCTGGCCTCGCCGTCAGTCTTCAATATCAATTAAAAACATCTGACCTCGCCGCCTGTTATCGACATCCAACCAGTAAAAACATCGGACCTCGCCGTCAGTCATCAACATCACGTGAAAGCATCTGACCTAGCTGTCAGTCATCGACACTCAGTCGGTAAAAACATCTGACCTCGCTGTCTGTCTTCAATTATCAAGTAAATTCATCTGACCTCACCGTCAACCATCAACATCCCGTCGGTAAAAGAATCTGACCTCGTTGTCAGTCATCGACATCAAGTCAGTAAAAACATCTGACCTCGCCGTCAGTCATCGACATCACGTCGGTAAAATCATCTGACCTCACCGTCAGTCCCTGACATCACGTCGGTAAAATCATCTGACCACGATGTCAGTCCTCGACATCAAGTCGGTAAAAACATCTGGCCTCTCTGTCAGTGTTCAATATCAATTAAAAACATTTGACCTCGCTGTCAGTCATCGACATCCAGCCGGTAAAAACATCTGACCTCGCCGTTTGTCATTAACATCACGTAGGTAAAATCATCTGACCTCGCCGTCAGTCCTCGACATCAAGTCGGTAAAAACATTTGAACTCTCCATCAGTCTTTAATATCAAGTAAAAACATCTGACCTCGCCGTCAGTCATCGACATCCAGTCGATAAAAACATCTAGCCTCGCCGATAGTCTTCAATATCAATTTAAAACATTTGACCTCGCCGTCAGTCATCGACATCCAGCCGGTACAAACATCTGACCTCGCCGTCAGTCATCAACATCACGTGAAAGCATTTGACCTCGCTGTTAGTCATCGACACTCAGTCGGTAAAAACATCTGACCTCGCCGTCAGTCTTCAATTATCAAGTAAAATCATCTGACCTCACCATCAGCCATCAACATCACGTCGGTAAAAGAATCTGACCTCGTTTTCAGTCATCAACATCAGGTCAGTAAAAACATCTGACCTCGCCGTCAGTCATCTACATCACGTTGGTAAAATCATCTGACCTCGCCGTCAATCCTTGACATCAAGTCGGTAAAAACATATGACCTCGCTGTCAGTCTTCAATATCAATTAAAAACATCTGACCTCGCCGTCAGTCATCGACATCCAGCCGGTAGAAACATCTGACCTCGCCGTCAGTCGTCGACATCACGTCCGTAGAATCATCTGACCTCGCTGTCAGTCCTCGACATCAAGTCGGTAAAACATCTGACCTCGCCGTCAGTCAACAACATCACGTAAAAACATCTGACCTCGACGTCAGTCTTCGATATCCAGTTGGTAAAATCATCTGTCCTCGCCGTCAGCCATCAACATCACGTCAGTAAAATCATCTGACCTCGTTGTCAGTCATCGACATCAAGTCATTAAAAATGTCTGACCTCGCCGTCAGTCATCTACATCACGTCGGTAAAATCATCTAACCTCGCCGTCAGTCCTCGACATCACGTCGGTAAAATCATCCGACCACGCTGTCAGTCCTCGACATCAAGTCGGTAAAAACATCTGGCCTCGCCGTTAGTCTTCAATATCAATTAAAAACATCTGACCTCGCCGTCTGTCATCGACATTCAACCAGTAAAAACATCTGATCTCGCTGTCAGTCGTCAACATCACGTGAAAGCATCTGACCTCGCTGTCAGTTATCGACACTCAGTCGGTAAAAACATCTGACCTCGCTGTCTGTCTTCAATTATCAAGTAAAATCATCTGACCTCACCGTCAGCCATCAACATCACGTCGGTAAAAGAATCTGACCTCGTTGTCAGTCATCGATATCAAGTCATTAAAACATCTGACCTCGCCGTCAGTCATCGACATCACGTCGGTAAAATCATCTGACCTCACCTTCAGTCCTCGACATCACGTTGGTAAAATCATCCGACCACGCTGTCAGTCCTCGACATCAAGTCGGTAAAAACATCTGGCCTCGCCGTCAGTGTTTAATATCAATTAAAAACATCTGACCTCGCCGTCAGTCATCGACATCCAGCCGGTAAAAACATCTGACCTCGCCATCAGTCTTCGACATGACGTCGGTAAAATCATCCGACCACGCCGTTAGTCCTCGACATTAATTCGGTAAAAACATCTGGCCTCGCCGTCAGTCTTCAAAATCAATTAAAAACATCTGACCTCGCTGTCAGTCATCGACATCCAGCCGGTAAAAACATTTGACCTCGCCATCATTCGTCGACTTCACGTCGGTAAAATCATCTGACCTCGCTGTCAGTCCTCGACATCAAGTTGGTAAAAACATCTAACCTCGCCGTCAGTCAACAACATCACATAAAAACATCTGACCTCGGCATCAGTCTTCGACATCCAGTCGGTAAAATCATTTGACTTCGCCGTCAGCCATCAACATCACGTCAGTAAAATCATCTGACCTCGTTGTCAGTCATCGACATCAAGTCATTAAAAACATCTGACCTCGCCGTCAGTCATCGACATCACGTCGGTAAAATCATCTAACCTCGCCGTCATTCCTCGACATCACGTCGGTAAAATCATTCGACCACGCCGTCAGTCCTCGACATCAAGTCGGTAAAAACATCTGGCCTCGCTGTCAGTCTTCAATATCAATTAAAAACATCTGACCTCGGCGTCTGTCATCGACATTCAAACAGTAAAAAAATTTGACCTCGCTGTCAGTCATCAACATCACATGAAAGCATCTGACCTCGCTGTCAGTCATCGACACTCAGTCGGTAAAAACATCTGACCTCGCAGTCTGTCTTCAATTATCAAGTAAAATCATTTGACCTCACTGTCAGCCATCAACATCACGTCGGTAAAAGAATCTGACCTCGTTGTCAGTCATCGACATCAAGTCAGTAAAAACATCTGACCTCGCCGTCAGTCATCAACATCACGTCGGTAAAATCATCTGACCTCATCGTCAGTCCTCGACATCACGTAGGTAAAATCATCCAACCACGCTGTCAGTCCTCGACATCAAGTCGGTAAAAACATCTGGCCTTGCCGTCGGTCTTCAATATCAATTAAAAACATCTGACCTCGCCGTCAGTCATCGACATCCAGCCGGTAAAAACTTCTGACCTCGCCGTCAGTCGTCAACATCACGTCGTTGAAATCATCTGACCTCGCTGTCAGTCCTCGACATCAAGTCGGTAAAACATCTGACCTCGCCGTCAGTCAACAACATCACGTAAAAACATCTGACCTCGGCGTCAGTCTTCGACATCCAGTCGATAAAATCATCTGACCTCGCCGTCAGCCATCAACATCACGTCAATAAAATCATCTGACCTCGTTGTCAGGCATCAACATCAAGTCATTAAAAACATCTGACCTCGCCGTCAGTCATCGACATCACGTCGGTAAAATCATCTAACCTCGCTGTCAGTCCTCGACATCACGTCGGTAAAATCATCCGACCACGCCGTTAGTCCTCGACATAAAGTCGGTAAAAACATCTGGCCTCGCCGTCAGTCTTCAATATCAATTAAAAATATCTGACCTCGCCGTCTGTCATCGACATCCAACTAGTAAAAACATCTGACCTCGCCGTCAGTCATCAACATCACGTGAAAGCATCTGACCTCGCTGTCAGTCATCGACACCTAGTCGGTAAAAACATCTGACCTCGCGGTCTGTCTTCAATTATCAAGTAAAATCATCTGACCTCACCGTCAGCCATCAACATCACGTCGGTAAAAGAATCTGACCTCGTTGTCAGTCATCGACATCAAGTAAGTAAAAACATCTGACCTCGCTGCCAGTCATCGACATCACATCTGCAAAATCATCTGAACTCACCGTTAGTCATCGACATCACGTCGGTAAAATCATCCGAGCACGTTGTCAGTCCTCGACATCAAGTCAATAAAAACATCTGGCCTCGCCGTCAGTCTTCAATATCAATTAAAAACATCTGACCTCGCCGTCAGTCATCGACATCCAGCCGGTAAAAACATCTGACCTCGCCATCAGTCGTCGACATCACGTCGGTAAAATCATCCGACCACGCCGTCAGTCCTCGACATCAAGTTGGTAAAAACATCTGGCCTCGCCGTCAGTCTTCAATATCAATTAAAAACATCTGACCTCGCCGTCAGTCATCGACATCCAGCCGGTAAAAACTTCTGACCTCGCCGTTAGTCGTCAACATCACGTCGGTAAAATCATCTGACCTCGCTGTCAGTCCTCGACATCAAGTCGGTAAAAACATCTGACCTCGCCGTCAGTCAACAACATCACGTAAAAACATCTGACCTCGGCGTCAGTCTTCGCCATCCAGTCGGTAAAATCATCTGACCTTGCCGTCAGCCATCAACATCACGTTAGTAAAATCATCTGACCTCGTTGTCAGTCATCGACATCAAGTCATTAAAAACATCTGACCTCGCCGTCAGTCATCGACATCACGTCGGTAAAATCATCTAACCTCGTCGTCAATCCTCGACATCACGTCGGTAAAATCATCCGACCACGCCGTCAGTCCTCGACATCAAGTCGGTAAAAACATTTGGCCTCGCCGTCAATCTTCAATATCAATTAAAAACATCTGACCTCGCCGCCTGTTATCGACATCCAACCTGTAAAAACATCTGACCTCGCCGTCAGTCATCAACATCACGTGAAAGCATCTGACCTAGCTGTCAGTCATCGACACTCAGTCGGTAAAAACATCTGACCTCGCTGTCTGTCTTCAATTATCAAGTAAAATCATCTGACCTCACCGTCAACCATCAACATCCCGTCGGTAAAAGAATCTGACCTCGTTGTCAGTCATCGACATCAAGTCAGTAAAAACATCTGACCTCGCCGTCAGTCATCGATATCACGTCGGTAAAATCATCTGACCTCACCGTCAGTCCCTGACATCACGTCGGTAAAATCATCCGACCACGCTGTCAGTCCTCGACATCAAGTCTGTAAAAACATCTGGCCTCTCTGTCAGTGTTCAATATCAATTAAAAACATTTGACCTCGCTGTCAGTCATCGACATCCAGCCGGTAAAAACATCTGACCTCGCCGTTTGTCATTAACATCACGTAGGTAAAATCATCTGACCTCGCCGTCAGTCCTCGACATCAAGTCGGTAAAAACATTTGAACTCTCCATCAGTCTTTAATATCAAGTAAAAACATCTGACCTCGCCGTCAGTCATCGACATCCAGTCGATAAAAACATCTAGCCTCGCCGATAGTCTTCAATATCAATTTAAAACATTTGACCTCGCCGTCAGTCATCGACATCCAGCCGGTACAAACATCTGACCTCGCCGTCAGTCATCAACATCACGTGAAAGCATTTGACCTCGCTGTTAGTCATCGACACTCAGTCGGTAAAAACATCTGACCTCGCCGTCAGTCTTCAATTATCAAGTAAAATCATCTGACCTCACCATCAGCCATCAACATCACGTCGGTAAAAGAATCTGACCTCGTTTTCAGTCATCGACATCAGGTCAGTAAAAACATCTGACCTCGCCGTCAGTCATCTACATCACGTTGGTAAAATCATCTGACCTCGCCGTCAATCCTTGACATCAAGTCGGTAAAAACATATGACCTCGCTGTCAGTCTTCAATATCAATTAAAAACATCTGACCTCGCCGTCAGTCATCGACATCCAGCCGGTAGAAACATCTGACCTCGCCGTCAGTCATCGACATCACGTCCGTAGAATCATCTGACCTCGCTGTCAGTCCTCGACATCAAGTCGGTAAAACATCTGACCTCGCCGTCAGTCAACAACATCACGTAAAAACATCTGACCTCGACGTCAGTCTTCGATATCCAGTTGGTAAAATCATCTGTCCTCGCCGTCAGCCATCAACATCACGTCAGTAAAATCATCTGACCTCGTTGTCAGTCATCGACATCAAGTCATTAAAAATGTCTGACCTCGCCGTCAGTCATCTACATCACGTCGGTAAAATCATCTAACCTCGCCGTCAGTCCTCGACATCACGTCGGTAAAATCATCCGACCACGCTGTCAGTCCTCGACATCAAGTCGGTAAAAACATCTGGCCTCGTCGTTAGTCTTCAATATCAATTAAAAACATCTGACATCGCCGTCTGTCATCGACATTCAACCAGTAAAAACATCTGATCTCGCTGTCAGTCGTCAACATCACGTGAAAGCATCTGACCTCGCTGTCAGTTATCGACACTCAGTCGGTAAAAACATCTGACCTCGCTGTCTGTCTTCAATTATCAAGTAAAATCATCTGACCTCACCGTCAGCCATCAACATCACGTCGGTAAAAGAATCTGACCTCGTTGTCAGTCATCGATATCAAGTCATTAAAACATCTGACCTCGCCGTCAGTCATCGACGTCACGTCGGTAAAATCATCTGACCTCACCGTCAGTCCTCGACATCACGTCGGTAAAATCATCCGACCACGCTGTCAGTCCTCGACATCAAGTCGGTAAAAACATCTGGCCTCGCCGTCAGTGTTTAATATCAATTAAAAACATCTGACCTCGCCGTCAGTCATCGACATCCAGCCGGTAAAAACATCTGACCTCGCCATCAGTCGTCGACATGACGTCGGTAAAATCATCCGACCACGCCGTTAGTCCTCGACATTAATTCGGTAAAAACATCTGGCCTCGCCGTCAGTCTTCAATATCAATTAAAAACATCTGACCTCGCCGTCAGTCATCGACATCCAGCCGGTAAAAACATTTGACCTCGCCATCATTCGTCGACGTCACGTCGGTAAAATCATCTGACCTCGCTGTCAGTCCTCGACATCAAGTTGGTAAAAACATCTAACCTCGCCGTCAGTCAACAACATCACATAAAAACATCTGACCTCGGCATTAGTCTTCGACATCCAGTCGGTAAAATCATTTGACTTCGCCGTCAGCCATCAACATCACATCAGTAAAATCATCTGACCTCGTTGTCAGTCATCGACATCAAGTCATTAAAAACATCTGACCTCGCCGTCAGTCATCGACATCACGTCGGTAAAATCATCTAACCTCGCCGTCATTCCTCGACATCACGTCGGTAAAATCATTCGACCACGCCGTCAGTCCTCGACATCAAGTCGGTAAAAACATCTGGCCTCGCTGTCAGTCTTCAATATCAATTAAAAACATCTGACCTCGCCGTCTGTCATCGACATTCAAACAGTAAAAAAATTTGACCTCGCTGTCAGTCATCAACATCACATGAAAGCATCTGACCTCGCTGTCAGTCATCGACACTCAGTCGGTAAAAACATCTGACCTCGCAGTC
Organism: Lathyrus sativus; assembly: GCA_963859935.3. Taxonomy (NCBI): domain Eukaryota; kingdom Viridiplantae; phylum Streptophyta; class Magnoliopsida; order Fabales; family Fabaceae; genus Lathyrus; species Lathyrus sativus. Next base: position 168,235 of record CAWUDS030001983.1, read on the forward strand.
TGTCTTCAATTATCAAGTAAAATCATTTGACCTCACTGTCAGCCATCAACATCACGTCGGTAAAAGAATCTGACCTCGTTGTCAATCATCGACATCAAGTCAGTAAAAACATCTGACCTCGCCGTCAGTCATCAACATCACGTCGGTAAAATCATCTGACCTCATCGTCAGTCCTCGACATCACGTAGGTAAAATCATCCAACCACGCTGTCAGTCCTCGACATCAAGTCGGTAAAAACATCTGGCCTTGCCGTCGGTCTTCAATATCAATTAAAAACATCTGACCTCGCCGTCAGTCATCGACATCCAGCCGGTAAAAACTTCTGACCTCGCCGTCAGTCCTCGACATCAAGTCGGTAAAACATCTGACCTTGCCGTCAGTCAACAACATCACGTAAAAACATCTGACCTCGGCGTCAGTCTTCGACATCCAGTCGGTAAAATCATCTGACCTCGCCGTCAGCCATCAAAATCACGTCAATAAAATCATCTGACCTCGTTGTCAGGCATCAACATCAAGTCATTAAAAACATCTGACCTCGCTGTCAGTCATCGACATCACGTCGGTAAAATCATCTAACCTCGCTGTCAGTTCTCGACATCACGTCGGTAAAATCATCCGACCACGTCGTTAGTCCTCGACATCAAGTCGGTAAAAACATCTGGCCTCGCCGTTAGTCTTCAATATCAATTAAAAATATCTGACCTCGCCGTCTGTCATCGACATCCAAATAGTAAAAACATCTGACCTCGCAATCAGTCATCAACATCACGTGAAAGCATCTGACCTCGCTGTCAGTCATCGACACCTAGTCGGTAAAAACATCTGACCTCACTGTCTGTCTTCAATTATCAAGTAAAATCATCTGATCTCACCGTCAGCCATCAACATCACGTCGGTAAAACAATCTGACCTCGTTGTCAGTCATCAACATCAAGTCAGTAAAAACATCTGACCTCGCCGCCAGTCATCGACATCACATCTGCAAAATCATCTGAACACACCGTTAGTCATCGACATCACGTCGGTAAAATCATCCGAGCACGTTGTCAGTCCTCGACATCAAGTCAATAAAAACATCTGGCCTCGCTGTCAGTCTTCAATATCAATTAAAAACATCTGACCTCGCCGTCAGTCATCGACATCCAGCCGGTAAAAACATCTGACCTCGCCATCAGTCGTCGACATCACGTCGGTAAAATCATCCGACCACGCCGTCAGTCCTCGACATCAAGTTGGTAAAAACATCTGGCCTCGCCGTCAGTCTTCAATATCAATTAAAAACATCTGACCTCGCCGTCAGTCATCGACATCCAGCCGGTAAAAACTTCTGACCTAGCCGTTAGTCGTCAACATCACGTCGGTAAAATCATCTTACCTCGCTGTCAGTCCTCGACATCAAGTCGGTAAAAACATCTGACCTCGCCGTCAGTCAACAACATCACGTAAAAACATCTGACCTCGGCGTCAGTCTTCGCCATCCAGTCGGTAAAATCATCTGACCTTGCCGTCAGCCATCAACATCATGTTAGTAAAATCATCTGACCTCGTTGTCAGTCATCGACATCAAGTCATTAAAAACATCTGACCTCGCCGTCAGTCATCGACATCACGTAAGTAAAATCATCTAACCTCGTCGTCAATCCTCGACATCACGTCGGTAAAATCATCCGACCACGCCGTCAGTCCTCGACATCAAGTCGGTAAAAACATCTGGCCTCGCCGTCAGTCTTCAATATCATTTAAAAACATCTGACCTCGTCGCCTGTTATCGACATCCAACCAGTAAAAACATCTGACCTCGCCATCAGTCATCAACATCACGTGAAAGCATCTGACCTAGCTGTCAGTCATCGACACTCAGTCGGTAAAAACATCTGACCTCGCTGTTTGTCTTCAATTATCAAGTAAAATCATCTGACCTCACCGTCAACCATCAACATCCCGTCGGTAAAAGAATCTGACCTCGTTGTCAGTCATCGACATCAAGTCAGTAAAAACATCTGACCTTGCCGTCAGTCATCGACATCACGTCGGTAAAATCATCTGACCTCACCGTCAGTCCCTGACATCACGTCGGTAAAATCATCCGACCACGCTGTCAGTCCTCGACATCAAGTCGGTAAAAACATCTGGCCTCGCCGTCAGTGTTCAATATCAATTAAAAACATCTGACCTCGCTGTCAGTCATCGACATCCAGCAGGTAAAAACATTTGACCTCGCCGTTTGTCGTTGACATCACGTCGGTAAAAACATCTGACCCCGCCGTCAGTCATCAACATCACGTCAGTAAAATCATCTGACCTCGCCGTCAGTCCTCGACATCATATTGGTAAAAACATCTGACCTCGCTGTTAGTCATCGACATCACGTGAAAGCAGCAGAACTCGCCGTCAGTCATCGACACTCAGTCGGTAAAAACATCTGACCTCGCCAACAGTCTTAAATTATCAAGTAAAATCATTTGACCTCGCTGTCAGTCATCAATATCCAGTCGGTAAAAACATCTGACCTCGCAATCAGTCATTAACATCACGTCGGTAAAATCATCTGACCTCGTCGTCAGTCCTCGACATCAAGTCGGTAAAAACATTTGAACTCTCCATCAGTCTTTAATATCAAGTAAAAACATCTGACCTCGCCGTCAGTCATCCACATCCAGTCGATAAAAACATCTAGCCTCGCCGATAGTCTTCAATATCAATTAAAAACATCTGACCTCGCCGTCAGTCATCGACATCCAGCCGGGACAAACATCTGACCTCGCCGTCAGTCATCAACATCACGTGAAAGCATCTGACCTCGCTGTTAGTCATCGACACTCAGTCGGTAAAAACATCTGACCTCGCCGTCAGTCTTCAATTATCAAGTAAAATCATCTGACCTCACCGTCAGCCATCAACATCACGTCGGTAAAAGAATCTGACCTCGTTTTCAGTCATCGACATCAGGTCAGTAAAAACATCTGACCTCGCCCTCAGTCATTTACATCACGTCAGTAAAATCATCTGACCTCGCCGTCAATCCTCGACATCAAGTCGGTAAAAACATATGACCTCGCTGTCAGTCTTAAATATCAATTAAAAACATCTGACCTCGCCGTCAGTCATCGACATCCAGCCGGTAGAAACATCTGACCTCGCCGTCAGTCGTCGACATCACGTCCGTAGAATCATCTGACCTCGCTGTCAGTCCTCGACATCAAGTCGGTAAAACATCTGACCTCGCCGTCAGTCAACAACAACACGTAAAAACATTTGACCTCGACGTCAGTCTTCGACATCCAGTTGGTAAAATCATCTATCCTCGCCGTCAGCCATCAACATCACGTCAGTAAAATCATCTAACCTCGTTGTCAGTCATCGACATCAAGTCATTAAAAATGTCTGACCTCGCCGTCAGTCATCTACATCACGTCGGTAAAATCATCTAACCTCGCCGTCAGTCCTCGACATCACGTCGGTAAAATCATCCGACCACGCCGTCAGTCCTCGACATCAAGTCGGTAAAAACATCTGGCCTCGCCGTCAGTCTTCAATATCAATTAAAAACATCTGACCTCGCCGTCTGTCATCGACATTCTACCAGTAAAAACATCTGATCTCGCCGTCAGTCATCAACATCACGTGAAAGCATCTGACCTCGCTGTCAGTTATCGACACTCAGTCGGTAAAAACATCTGACCTCGCTGTCTGTCTTCAATTATCAAGTAAAATCATCTGACCTCACCGTCAGCCATCAACATCACGTCGGTAAAAGAATCTGACCTCGTTGTCAGTCATCGATATCAAGTCAGTAAAAACATCTGACCTCGCCGTCACTCATCGACATCACGTCGGTAAAATCATCTGACCTCACCGTGAGTCCTCGACATCACGTCGGTAAAATCATCCGACCACGCCGTTAGTCCTCGACATCAATTCGGTAAAAACATCTGGCCTCGCCGTCAGTCTTCAATATCAATTAAAAACACCTGACCTCACCGTCAGTCATCGACATCCAGCCGGTAAAAACATCTGACCTCGCCATCATTCGTCGACGTCACGTCGGTAAAATCATCTGACCTCGCTGTCAGTCCTCGACATCAAGTCGGTAAAAACATCTAACCTCGCCGTCAGTCAACAACATCACATAAAAACATCTGACCTCGGCATCAGTCTTCGACATCCAGTCGGTAAAATCATCTGACTTCGCCGTCAGCCATCAACATCACGTCAGTAAAATCATCTGACCTCGTTGTCAGTCATCGACATCAAGTCATTAGAAACATCTGACCTCGCCGTCAGTCATCGACATCACGTCGGTAAAATCATCTAACCTCGCCGTCAGTCCTCGACATCACGTCGGTAAAATCATCTGACCACGCCGTCAGTCCTCGACATCAAGTCGGTAAAAACATTTGGCCTCGCCGTCAGTCTTCAATATCAATTAAAAACATCTGAGCTCGCCGTCTATTATCGACATCCAACCAGTAAAAACATCTGACCTCGCCGTCAGTCATCAACATCACGTGAAAGCATCTGACCTCGCTGTCAGTCATCAACACTCAGTCGGTAAAAACATCTGACCTCGCTGTCTGTCTTCAATTATCAAGTAAAATCATCTGACCTCACCGTCAACCATCAACATCACGTCGGTAAAAGAATCTGACCTCGTTGTCAATCATCGACATCAATTCAGTAAAAACATCTGACCTCGCTGTCAGTCATCGACATCCAGTCGATAAAAACATCTAGCCTCGCCGATAGTCTTCAATATCAATTAAAAACATCTGACCTCGCCGTCAGTCATCGACATCCAGCCGGTACAAACATCTGACCTCGCCGTCAGTCATCAACATCATGTGAAAGCATCTGACCTCGCTGTTAGTCATCGACACTCAGTCGGTAAAAACATCTGACCTCGCCGTCAGTCTTTAATTATTAAGTAAAATCATCTGACCTCACCGTCAGCCATCAACATCACGTCGGAAAAGAATCTGACCTCGTTTTCAGTCATCGACATCAGGTCAGTAAAAACATCTGACCTCGCCGTCAGTCATCGACATCCAGCCGGTAAAAACATCTGACCTCGCCATCAGTCGTCGACATGACGTCGGTAAAATCATCCGACCACGCCGTTAGTCCTCGACATCAATTCGGTAAAAACATATGGCCTCGCTGTCAGTCTTCAATATCAATTAAAAACATCTGACCTCGCCGTCAGTCATCGACATCCAGCCGGTAAAAACATCTCACCTCGCCATCATTCGTCGACGTCACGTCGGTAAAATCATCTGACCTCGCTGTCAGTCCTCGACATCAAGTCGGTAAAACATCTGGCCTCGCCGTCAGTCAACAACATCACGTAAAAACATCTGACCTCGGCATCAGTCTTCGACATCCAGTCGGTAAAATCATCTGACTTCGCCGTCAGCCATCAACATCACGTCAGTAAAATCATCTGACCTCGTTGTCAGTCATCGACATCAAGTCATTAAAAACATCTGACCTCGCTGTCAGTCATCGACATCACGTCGGTAAAATCATCTAACCTCGCCGTCAGTCCTCGACATCACGTCGGTAAAATCATCCGACCACGCCGTCAGTCCTCGACATCAAGTCGGTAAAAACATCTGGCCTCGCCGTCAGTCTTCAATATCAATTAAAAACATCTGACCTCGCCGTCTGTTATCGACATCCATCCAGTAAAAACATCTGACCTCGCCGTCAGTCATCAACATCACGTGAAAGCATCTGACCTAGCTGTCAGTCATCGATACTCATTCGGTAAAAACATCTGACCTCGCTGTCTGTCTTCAATTATCAAGTAAAATCATCTGACCTCACCGTCAACCATCAACATCACGTCGATAAAAGAATCTGACCTCGTTGTCAGTCATCGACATCAAGTCAGTAAAAACATCTGACCTCGCCGTCAGTCATCGACATCACGTCGGTAAAATCATCTGACCTCACCGTCAGTCCCTGACATCACGTCGGTAAAATCATCCGACCACGCTGTCAGTCCTCGACATCAAGTCAGTAAAAACATCTGGCCTCGCCGTCAGTGTTCAATATCAATTAAAAACATCTGACCTCGCTGTCAGTCATCGACATCCAGCCGGTTAAAACATCAGACCTCGCCGTTAGTCGTCAACATCACGTCGATAAAAACATCTGACCCCGCCGTCAGTCATCAACATCACGTCAGTAAAATCACCTGACCTCGCCGTCAGTCCTCGACATCATGTCGGTAAAAACATCTGACCTCGCTGCCAGTCATCGACATCACGTGAAAGTAGCATAACTCGCCGTCAGTCATCGACACTCAGTCGGTAAAAACATCTGACCTCGCTAACAGTCTTCAATTATCAAGTAAAATCATCTGACCTCGCTGTAAGTCATCAATATCCAGTCGGTAAAAACATCTGACCTCGCAGTCAGTCAATAACATCACGTCGATAAAATCATCTGACCTCGCCGTCAGTCTTCGACATCAAGTCGGTAAAAACATTTGAACTCTCAATTAGTCTTTAATATCAAGTAAAAACATCTGACCTCGCCGTCAGTCATCGACATCCAGTCGATAAAAACATCTAGCCTCTCCGTCAGTCTTCAAGATCAATTAAAAACATCTGACCTCGCCTTCAGTCATCGACATCCAGCCGGTACAAACATCTGACCTCGCCGACAGTCATCAACATCGCGTAAAAGCATCTGACCTCGCTGTTAGTCATCGACACTCAGTCGGTAAAAACATCTGACCTCGCCGTCAGTCTTCAATTATCAAGTAAAATCATCTGACCTCACCGTCAGCCATCAACATCACGTCGGTAAAAGAATCTGACCTCGTTGTCAGTCATCGACATCAGGTCATTAAAAACATCTGACCTCGTTGTCAGTCATCAACATCTTGTCGGTAAAAGAATCTGACCTCGTTGTCAGTCATCGACATCAAGTCAGTAAAAACATCAGACCTCGCCGTCAGTCATCGACATCCAGTCGATAAAAACATCTAGCCTCGCCGATAGTCTTCAATATCAATTAAAAACATTTGACCTCGCCGTCAGTCATCGACATCTAGCCGGTACAAACATTTGACCTCGCCGTCAGCCATTAACATCACGTCAGTAAAATCATCTAACCTCGTTGTCAGTCATCGACATCAAGTCATTAAAAATGTCTGACCTCGCTGTCAGTCATCTACATCACGTCGGTAAAATCATCTAACCTCGCCGTCAGTCCTCGACATCACGTCGGTAAAATCATCCGACCACGCCGTCAGTCCTCGACATCAAGTCGGTAAAAACATCTGGCCTCGCCGTCAGTCTTCAATATCAATTAAAAACATCTGACCTCGCCGTCTGTCATCGACATTCTACTAGTAAAAACATCTGATCTCGCCGTCAGTCATCAACATCACGTGAAAGCATCTGACCTCGCTGTCAGTTATCGACACTCAGTCGGTAAAAACATCTGACCTCGCTGTCTGTCTTCAATTATCAAGTAAAATCATCTGACCTCACCGTCAGCCATCAACATCACGTCGGTAAAAGAATCTGACCTCGTTGTCAGTCATCGATATCAAGTCAGTAAAAACATCTGACCTCGCCGTCAGTCATCGACATCACGTCGGTAAAATCATCTGACCTCACCGTGAGTCCTCGACATCACGTCGGTAAAATCATCCGACCACGCCGTTAGTCCTCGACATCAATTCGGTAAAAACATCTGGCCTCGCCGTCAGTCTTCAATATCAATTAAAAACACCTGACCTCGCCGTCAGTCATCGACATCCAGCCGGTAAAAACATCTGACCTCGCCATCATTCGTCGACGTCACGTCGGTAAAATCATCTGACCTCGCTGTCAGTCCTCGACATCAAGTCGGTAAAAACATCTAACCTCGCCGTCAGTCAACAACATCACATAAAAACATCTGACCTCATCTGACCTCGTTGTCAGTCATCGACATCAAGTCATTAAAAACATCTGACCTCGCCGTCAGTCATCGATATCACGTCGGTAAAATCATCTAACCTCGCCGTCAGTCCTCGACATCACGTCGGTAAAATCATCCGACCACGCCGTCAGTCCTCGACATCAAGTCGGTAAAAACATCTGGCCTCGCCGTCAGTCTTCAATATCAATTAAAAACATCTGACCTCGCCGTCTGTTATCGACATCCATCCAGTAAAAACATCTGACCTCGCCGTCAGTCATCAACATCACGTGAAAGCATCTGACCTAGCTGTCAGTCATCGATACTCATTCGGTAAAAACATCTGACCTCGCTGTCTGTCTTCAATTATCAAGTAAAATCATCTGACCTCACCGTCAACCATCAACATCACGTCGATAAAAGAATCTGACCTCGTTGTCAGTCATCGACATCAAGTCAGTAAAAACATCTGACCTCGCCGTCAGTCATCGAAATCACGTCTGTAAAATCATCTGACCTCACCGTCAGTCCCTGACATCACGTCGGTAAAATCATCCGACCACGCTGTCAGTCCTCGACATCAAGTCGGTAAAAACATCTGGCCTCGCCGTCAGTGTTCAATATCAATTAAAAACATCTGACCTCGCTGTCAGTCATCGACATCCAGCCGGTTAAAACATCAGACCTCGTCGTTAGTCGTCAACATCACGTCGGTAAAAACATCTGACCCCGCCGTCAGTCATCAACATCACGTCAGTAAAATCACATGACCTCGCCGTCAGTCCTCGACATCATGTCGGTAAAAACATCTGACCTCGCTGCCAGTCATCGACATCACGTAAAAGTAGCATAACTCGCCATCAGTCATCGACACTCAGTCGGTAAAAACATCTGACCTCGCTAACAGTCTTCAATTATCAAGTAAAATCATCTGACCTCGCTGTAAGTCATCAATATCCAGTCGGTAAAAACATCTGACATCGCAGTCAGTCAATAACATCACGTCGATAAAATCATCTGACCTCGCCGTCAGTCTTCGACATCAAGTCGGTAAAAACATTTGAACTCTTAATTAGTCTTTAAAATCAAGTAAAAACATCTGACCTCGCCGTCAGTCATCGACATCCAGTCGATAAAAACATCTAGCCTCGTCGTCAGTCTTCAAGATCAATTAAAAACATCTGACCTCGCCGTCAGTCATCGACATCCAGCCGGTACAAACATCTGACCTCGCCGACAGTCATCAACATCGCGTAAAAGCATCTGACCTCGCTGTTAGTCATCGACACTCAGTCGGTAAAAACATCTGACCTCGCCGTCAGTCTTCAATTATCAAGTAAAATCATCTGACCTCACCGTCAGCCATCAACATCACGTCGGTAAAAGAATCTGACCTCGTTGTCAGTCATCGACATCAGGTCATTAAAAACATCTGACCTCGTTGTCAGTCATCAACATCTCGTCGGTAAAAGAATCTGACCTCGTTGTCAGTCATCGACATCAAGTCAGTAAAAACATCAGACCTCGCCGTCAGTCATCGACATCCAGTCGATAAAAACATCTAGTCTCGCCGATAGTCTTCAATATCAATTAAAAACATTTGACCTCGCCGTCAGTCATCGACATCTAGCCGGTACAAACATTTGACCTCGCTGTCAGTCATCAACATCACGTGAAAGCATCTGACCTCGCTGTTAGTCATCGACACTCAGTCGGTAAAAACATCTGACCTCGCCGTCAGTCTTCAATTATCAAGTAAAATCATCTGACCTCACCGTCAGCCATCAACATCACGTCGGTAAAAGAATCTGACCTCGTTTTCAGTCATCGACATCAGGTCAGTAAAAACATCTGACCTCGCCGTCAGTCATCGACATCCAGCCGGTAAAAACATCTGACCTCGCCATCAGTCGTCGACATGACGTCGGTAAAATCATCCGACCACGCTGTTAGTCCTCGACATCAATTTGGTAAAAACATATGGCCTCGCTGTCAGTCTTCAATATCAATTAAAAACATCTGACCTCGCCGTCAGTCATCGACATCCAGCCGGTAAAAACATCTGACCTCGCTATCATTCGTCGACGTCACGTCGGTAAAATCATCTGACCTCGCTGTCAGTCCTCGACATCAAGTCGGTAAAACATCTGACCTCGCCGTCAGTCAACAACATCACGTAAAAACATCTGACCTCGGCATCAGTCTTCGACATCCAGTCGGTAAAATCATCTGACTTCGCCGTCAGCCATCAACATCACGTCAGTAAAATCATCTGACCTCGTTGTCAGTCATCGACATCAAGTCATTAAAAACATCTGACCTGGCCGTCAGTCATCGACATCACGTCGGTAAAATCATCTAACCTCGCCGTCAGTCCTCGACATCACGTCGGTAAAATCATCCGACCACGCCGTCAGTCCTCGACATCAAGTCGGTAAAAACATCTGGCCTCGCCGTCAGTCTTCAATATCAATTAAAAACATCTGAACTCGCCGTCTGTTATCGACATCCAACCAGTAAAAACATCTGACCTCGCCGTCAGTCATCAACATCACGTGAAAGCATCTGACCTAGCTGTCAGTCATCGACACTCAGTCAGTAAAAACATCTGACCTCGCTGTCTGTCTTCAATTATCAAGTAAAATCATTTGACCTCACCGTCAACCATCAACATCACGTCGGTAAAAGAATCTGACCTCGTTGTCAGTCATCGACATCAAGTCAGTAAAAACGTCTGACCTCGCCGTCAGTCATCGACATCACGTCGGTAAAATCACCTGACCTCACTGTCAGTCCCTGACATCACGTCGGTAAAATCATCCGACCACGCTGTCAGTCCTCGACATCAAGTCAGTAAAAACATCTGGCCTCGCCGTCAGTGTTCAATATCAATTAAAAACATCTGACCTCGCTGTCAGTCATCGACATCCAGCCGGTTAAAACATCTGACCCCGCCGTTAGTCGTCAACATCACGTCGGTAAAAACATCTGACCCCGCCGTTAGTCATCAACATCACGTCAGTAAAATCACCTGACCTCGCCGTCATTCCTCGACATCATGTCGGTAAAAACATCTGACCTCGCTGCCAGTCATCGACATCACGTGAAAGTAGCAGAACTCGTCGTCAGTCATCGACACTCAGTCGGTAAAAACATCTGACCTCGCTAACAGTCTTCAATTATCAAGTAAAATCATCTGACCTCGCTGTAAGTCATCAATATCCAGTCGGTAAAAACATCTGACCTCGCAGTCAGTCAATAACATCACGTCGATAAAATCATCTGACCTCGCCGTCAGTCTTCGACATCAAGTCGGTAAAAACATTTGAACTCTCAATTAGTCTTTAATATCAAGTAAAAACATCTGACCTCACCGTCAGCCATCAACATCATGTCGGTAAAATCATATGTCCTCGCCGTTAGTCATCGACATCACGTCGGTAAAATCATCTGACCTCACCGTCAGTCCTCGACATCACGTCGGTAAAATCATCCGACCACGCTGTCAGTCCTCGACATCAAGTCAGTAAAAACATCTGCCCTCGCCGTCAGTCTTCAATATCAATTAAAAACATCTGACCTCGCTGTCAGTCATCAACATCCAGCCGGTAAAAACATCTGACCTCTCCGTCAGTCGTCGACATCACGTCTGTAAAAACATCTGACCCCGCCGTCAGTCATCAACATCACGTTGGTAAAATCATCTGACCTCGTCGTCAGTCCTCGACATCATGTCGGTAAAAACATCTAACCTCGCTGTCATTCATCGACATCACGTGAAAGCAGCAGAACTCCCCGTCAGTCATCGACACTCAGTCGGTAAAAACATCTGACCTCGCCAACAGTCTTCAATTATCAAGTAAAATTTTCTGACCTCGCCGTTAGTCATCAATATCCACTCGGTAAAAACATCTGACCTCGCAGTCAGTCATTAACATCACGTCGGTAAAATCATCTGACCACGACGTCAGTCCTCGATATCAAGTCAGTAAAAACATTTGAACTCTGCATCAGTATTTAATATCAAGTAAAAACATCTGACCTCGACGTCAGTCATCGACATCCAGTCGATAAAAACATCTAGTCTTGCCGTCAATCTTCAATATCAATTAAAAACATGTGACCTCGCCGTCAGTCATCGACATCCAGCCGGTACAAACATCTGACCTCGCCGTCAGTCATCAACATCACATGAAAGCATCTGACCTCGCTGTTAGTCATCGACACTCAGTCGGTAAAAACATCTGACCTCGCCGTCAGTCTTCAATTATCAAGTAAAATCATCTGACCTCACCATCAGCCATCAACATCACGCCGGTAAAAGAATCTGACCTCGTTGTCAGTCATCGACATCATGTCAGTAAAAACATCTGACCTCGCCGTCAGTCATCGACATCACGTCGGTAAAATCATCTGACCTCGCCGCCAGTCCTCGACATCACGTCGGTAAAATCATCTGACCACGCCGTCCGTCCTCGACATCAAGTAGGTAAAAACATCTGGCCTCTCCGTCAGTCTTCAATCTCAATTAAAAACATCTGACCTCACCGTCAGTCATCGACATCCAGCTGGTACAAACATCTGACCTCGCTATCAGTCATCTACATCACGTGAAAGAATCTGACCTCGCTGTCAGTCATCGACACTCAGTCGGTAAAAACATCTAACCTCGTTGTCTGTCTTCAATTATCAAGTAAAATCATCTAACCTCACCGTCAGCCATCAACATCACATCTATAAAAGAATTTGACCTCGTTGTCAGTCATCGACATCAAGTTAGTAAAAACATCTGACCTCGAGTTCAGTCATCGACATCACGTCGGTAAAATCATCTGACCTCACCGTCAATCCTCGACATCACGTCGGTAAAATCATCCGACCACGCCGTCCGTCCTCTGCATCAATTCGGTAAAAACATCTGGCCTCGCCGTCAGTCTTCAATCTCAATTAAAAACATCTGACCTCACTATCAGTCATCGACATCCAGCCGGTACAAACATCTGACCTCACCGTCAGTCATCAACATCACGTGAAAGCATCTGATCTCGCTGTCAGTCATCGACACTCACTCGGTAAAAACATCTGACCTTGCTGTTTGTCTTCAATTATCAAGTAAAATCATCTGACCTCACCGTCAGCCATCAACATCACGTCGGTAAAAGAATCTGACCTCGTTGTCAGTCATCGACATCAAGTCAGTAAAAACATTTGACCTCGCCGTCAGTCATCGACATCACGTCGGTAAAATAATCTGACCTCACCGTCAGTCCTCGACATCAGGTCGGTAAAATCATCCGACCATGCTGTCAGTCCTTGACATCAAGTCAGTAAAAACATCTGGCCTCGCCGTTAGTCTTCAATATCAATTAAAAACATCTGACCTCGTCGTCAGTCATCGACATCCAGCCGGTAAAAACATCTGACCTCGACGTCAGTCATCGACATCACGTCGGTAAAATCATCCGACCATGCTGTCAGTCCTCGACATCAAGTCGGTAACAACATTAGGCCTCGCCGTCAGTCTTCAATATCAATTAAAAACATCTGACCTCGCCGTCAGTCATCGATATCCAGCCGGTAAAAACATCTGACCTCGCCGTTAGTCAACAACATCAGGTAAAAACATCTGACCTCGGCTTCAGTCTTCGACATCCAGTCGGTAAAATCATCTGACCTCGCCATCAGCCATCAACATCACGTAAAAACATCTGACCTCGGCGTCAGTCTTCGACATCCAGTCGGTAAAATCATCTGACCTCGCCGTCAGCCATCAACATCACGTCAGTAAAATCATCTGACCTCGTTGTCAGTCATCGACATCAAGTCATTAAAAACATCTGACCTCGCCGTTAGTCATCGACATCATGTCGGTAAAATCATCTGACCTCCTTGTCAGTCCTCGACATCACGTCGGTAAAATTATCCGACCACGGTGTCAGTCATCGACATCAAGTGGGTAAAAACATCTGGCCTCGCCGTCAGTCTTCAATATCAATTAAAAACATCTGACCTCGCCGTCAGTCATCAACATCCAGCCAGTAAAAACATCTGACCTCGTCGTCAATCGTCGACATCACGTCGGTAAAAACATCTGTCCCCGCCGCCAGTCATCAACATCACGTCGGCAAAATCATCTGACCTCGCCGTCAGTCCTCGACATCATGTCGGTAAAAACATCTGACCTCGCCGCCAGTCATCGACATCCAGTCGATAAAAACATCTAGCCTTGCCGTCAGTCTTCAATATCAATTAAAAACATCTGACCTCGCCATCAGTCATCGACATCCAGCCGGTACAAACATCTAACCTCGCCGTCAGTAATCAACATCACGTGAAAGCATCTGACCTCGCTGTTAGTGATCGACACTCAGTCGGTAAAAACATCTGACCTCGCCGTCAGTCTTCAATTATCAAGTAAAATCATCTGACCTCACCATCAGCCATCAACATCACGCCGGTAAAAGAATCTGACCTCGTTGTTAGTCATCGACATCAGGTCAGTAAAAACATCTGACCTCGACGTCAGTCATCGACATCACGTCGGTAAAATCATCTGACCTCGCCGTCAGTCCTCGACATCACATCGGTAAAATCATCTGATCACGTCGTCCGTCCTCGACATCAGGTCGGTAAAAACATCTAGCCTTTCCGTCAGTCGTCGACATCACGTCGGTAAAATCATCCGACCACGCTGTCAGTCCTCGACATCAAGTCGGTAAAAACATCAGGCCTCGCCGTCAGTCTTCAATATCAATTAAAAACATCTGACCTCGCCGTCAGTCATCGATATCCAGCCGGTAAAAACATTTGACCTCGCCGTTAGTCAACAACATCATGTAAAAACATCTGACCTCGGCTTCGGTCTTAGACATCCAGTCGGTAAAATCATCTGACCTCGCCATCAGCCATCAACATCACGTAAAAACATCTGACCTCGGCGTCAGTCTTCGACATCCAGTCGGTAAAATCATCTGACCTCGCCGTCAGCCATCAACATCACGTCAGTAAAATCATCTGACCTCGTTGTCAGTCATCGACATCAAGTCATTAAAAACATCTGACCTCGCCGTCAGTCATCGACATCACGTC
Source organism: Lathyrus sativus (assembly GCA_963859935.3). Lineage (NCBI taxonomy): Eukaryota > Viridiplantae > Streptophyta > Magnoliopsida > Fabales > Fabaceae > Lathyrus > Lathyrus sativus. The sequence continues at coordinate 183,248 of CAWUDS030001983.1, forward strand.
GGTAAAATCATCTGACCTCCTTGTCAGTCCTCGACATCACGTCGGTAAAATTATCCGACCACGCTGTCAGTCATCGACATCAAGTGGGTAAAAACATCTGGCCTCGCCGTCAGTCTTCAATATCAATTAAAAACATCTGACCTCGCCGTCAGTCATCATCATCCAGCCAGTAAAAACATCTGACCTCGTCGTCAGTCGTCGACATCACGTCGGTAAAAACATCTGTCCCAGCCGTCAGTCATCAACATCACGTCGGCAAAATCATCTGACCTCGCCGTCAGTCCTCGACATCATATCGGTAAAAACATCTGACCTCGCTGCCAGTCATCGATATCCAATCGATAAAAACATCTAGCCTTGCCGTCAGTCTTCAATATCAATTAAAAACATCTGACCTCGCCGTCAGTCATCGACATCCAGCGAGTACAAACATCTAACCTCGCCGTCAGTAATCAACATCACGTGAAAGCATCTGACCTCGCTGTTAGTGATCGACACTCAGTCGGTAAAAACATCTGACCTCGCCGTCAGTCTTCAATTATCAAGTAAAATCATCTGACCTCACCATCAGCCATCAACATCACGCCGGTAAAAGAATCTGACCTCATTGTTAGTCATCGACATCAGGTCAGTAAAAACATCTGACCTCGCCGTCAGTCATCGACATCACGTCGGTACAATCATCTGACCTCGCCGTCAGTCCTCGACATCACATCGGTAAAATCATCTGACCACGCCATCCGTCCTCGACATCAGGTCGGTAAAAACATCTGGCCTCGCCGTCCGTCTTCAATCTCAATTAAAAACATCTGACCTCACCGTCAGTCATCGACATCCAGCCGGTACAAACATCTGACCTCGCTGTCAGTCATCAACATCACGTGAAAGCATCTGACCTCGGTGTCAGTCATCGACACTCAGTCGGTAAAAACATCTGACCTCGCTGTCTGTCTTCAATTATTAAGTAAAATCATCTGACCTCACCGTTAGCCATCAACATCACGTCGGTAAAAGAATCTGACCTCGTTGTCAGTCATCGACATCAAGTCAGTAAAAACATCTGACCTCGCCTTCAGTCATCGACATCACGTCGGTAAAATAATCTGACCTCACTGTCAGTCCTCGACATTACGTCGGTAAAATCATCTGACCACGCTGTCAGTCCTCGACATCAAGTCAGTAAAAACATCTGGCCTCACCGTTAGTCTTCAATATCAATTAAAAACATCTGACCTCGCTGTCAGTCATCGACATCCAGCCGGTAAAAACATCTGACCTCGCCGTCAGTCGTCGACATCACGTCGGTAAAATCATCTGACCACGCTGTCAGTCCTTGACATCAAGTCGGTAAAAAAATCTGGCCTCACCGTCAGTCTTCAATTTCAATTAAAAACATCTGACCTCGCTATCAGTCATCGACATCCAGCCAGTAAAAACATCTGACCTCGCCGTCATTCATCGACATCACGTCGGTAAAATCATCTGACCTCGCTGTCAGTCCTCGACATCAAGTCGGTAAAAACATCTGACCTCGCTGTCAGTCAAAAACATCATGTAAAAACATCTGACCTCGGCATCAGTCTTCGACATCCAGTCGGTAAAATCATCTGACCTCGCCGTCAGTCATCAACATCACGTCAGTAAAATCATATGACCTCGTTGTCAGTCATCGACATCAAGTCATTAAAAACATCTGACCTCGCCGTCAGTCATCGACATCACGTCGGTAAAATCATCTGACCTCACCGTCAGTCCTCGACATCACGTCGGTAAAATTATCCGACCACGTTGTCAGTCCTCGACATCAAGTCGGTAAAAACATCGGGTCTCACCGTCAGTCTTCAATATCAATTAAAAACATCTGACCCCACCGTCAGTCACCAACATCCAGCCGGTAAAAACATCTGACCTCGCCGTCAGTCGTCGACATCACGTCGGTAAAAACATATGACCCCGCCGTCAGTCATCAACATCACGTCGGTAAAATCATCTGACCTCGCCGTCAGTCGTCGACATCAAGTCTGTAAAAACATTTGGCCTCGTCGTTAGTCTTCAATATCAATTAAAAACATCTTACCTCGCCGTCAGTCATCGACATCCAGCCGGTAAAAACATCTGACCTCGCCGTCAGTCGTCAATATCACATCGGTAAAATCATCCGACCACGCCGTCAGTCCTCGACATCAAGTCGGTAAAAACATCTGGCCTCGCCGTCAGTCTTCAATTTCAATTAAAAACATCTGACCTCGCCGTCAGTCATCAACATCCAGCCGGTAAAAACATCTGACCTCGTCGTCATTCGTCGACATCACGTCGGATAAATCATCTGACCACGCTGTCAGTCCTCGACATCAAGTCGGTGAAAACATCTGACCTCGCTGTCAGTCAACAACATCACGTAAAAACATCTGACCTCGGCGTCAGTCTTCGACATCGAGTCGGAAAAATCATCTGACTTTTCCGTCAGCCATCAACATCACGTCAGTAAAATCATCTGACCTCATTGTCAGTCATCGACATCAATTCATTAAAAACATCTGACCTTGTAGTCAGTCATCGACATCACGTCGGTAAAATCATTTGACCTCACCGTCAGTCCTCGACATCACGTCGGTAAAATTATCCGACCACGCTGTCAGTCCTCGACATCAAGTCGGTAAAAACATCTGGCCTCGCCGTCAGTCTTCAATATCAATTAAAAACATCTGACCTCACCGTCAGTCATCAACATCCAGCCGGTAAAAACATCTGACCTCGCCGTCAGTCATCGAATTCACGTCGGTAAAAACATATGACCCCGCCGTCAGTCATCATCATCACGTCGGTAAAATCATCTGACCTCGCCGTCAGTCCTCGACATCATGTCGGTAAAAACATCTGACCTCGCTGTCAGTCATCGACATCACGTGAAAGCAGCAGAACTCGCCGTCAGTCATCGACACTCAGTCGGTAAAAACATATGACCTCGCCTACAGTCTTCAATTATCAAGTAAAATCATCTGACCTCGCCGTCAGTCATCAATATCCAGTTGGTAAAAACATCTGACCTCGCATTCAGTCATTAACATCACGTCGGTAAAATCATCTGACCTCGCAGTCAGTCCTCGATATCAAGTCGGTAAAAACATTTGAACTCTTCATCAGTCTTTAATATCAAGTAAAAACATCTGACCTCGCCGCCAGTCATCGACATCCAGTCGATAAAACCATCTAGCCTTGCTGTCAGTCTTCAATATCAATTAAAAACATCTGACCTCGCCGTCAGTCATCGACATCCAGCCGGTACAAACATCTAACCTCGTCGTCAGTAATCAACATCACGTGAAAGCATCTGACCTCGCTGTTAGTCATCGACACTCAGTCGGTAAAAACATCTGACCTCGCCGTCAGTCTTCAATTATCAAGTAAAATCATCTGACCTCACCATCAGCCATCAACATCACGTCGGTAAAAGAATCTGACCTCGTTGTCAGTCATCGACATCATGTCAGTAAAAACATCTGACCTCGCCGTCAGTCATCGACATCACGTCGGTAAAATCATCTGACCTCGCTGCCGGTCCTCGACATCACGTCGGTAAAATCATCCGACCACGTCATCCGTCCTCGACATCAAGTCGGTAAAAACATTTGGCCTCGCCGTCAGTCTTCAATCTCAATTAAAAACATTTGACCTCACCGTCAGTCATCGACATCCAGCCGGTACAAACATCTGACCTCGCTGTCAGTCATCAACATCACGTGAAAGCATCTGACCTCGCTGTCAGTCATCGACACTCAGTCGGTAAAAACATCTGACCTCGTTGTCTGTCTTCAATTATCAAGTAAAATAATCTGACCTCACCGTTAGCCATCAACATCACGTCGGAAAAAGAATCTGACCTCGTTGTTAGTCATCGACATCAAGTCAGTAAAAACATCTGACCTCGCCGTCAGTCGTCGACATCAAGTCGGTAAAATAATCTGACTTTACCGTCAGTTCTCGACATCACGTCGGTAAAATCATTCGACCACGCTGTCAGTCCTCGACATCAAGTCAGTAAAAACATCTGGCCTCACTGTTAGTCTTCAATATCAATTAAAAACATCTGACCTCGCCGTCAGTCATCGACATCACGTCGGTAAAATCATCTGACCTCGCCGTCAGTCCTCGACATCACATTGGTAAAATCATCTGACCACGCCGTCCGTCCTCGACATCAGGTCGGTAAAAACATCTGGCCTCGCTGTCAGTCTTCAATCTCAATTAAAAACATCTGACCTCACTGTCAGTCATCGACATCCAGCCGGTACAAACATCTGACCTCGCTGTCAGTCATCAACATCACATGAAAGCATCTGACCTCGCTGTCAGTCATCGACACTCAGTCGGTAAAAACATCTGACCTCGCTGTCTGTCTTCAATTATTAAGTAAAATCATCTGACCTCACCGTTAGCCATCAACATCATGTCGGTAAAAGAATCTGACCTCGTTGTCAGTCATCGACATCAAGTCAGTAAAAACATCTGACCTCGCCTTCAGTCATCGACATCACGTCGGTAAAATAATCTGACCTCACTATCAGTCCTCGACATTACGTCGGTAAAATCATCCGACCACGCTGTCAGTCCTCGACATCAAGTCAGTAAAAACATCTGGCCTCATCGTTAGTCTTCAATATCAATTAAAAACATCTGACCTCGCTGTCAGTCATCGACATCCAGCCGGTAAAAACATCTGACCTCGCCGTCAGTCGTCGACATCACGTCGGTAAAATCATCTGACCACGCCGTCAGTCCTCGACATCAAGTCGGTAAAAACATCTGGCCTCACCGTCAGTCTTTAATTTCAATTAAAAACATCTGACCTCGCTATCAGTCATCGACATCCAGCCGGTAAAAACATCTGACCTCGTCGTCATTCGTCGACATCACGTCGGTAAAATCATCTGACCTCGCTGTCAGTCCTCGACATCAAGTCGGTAAAAACATCTGACCTCGCCGTCAGTCAAAAACATCACGTAAAAACATCTGACCTCGGCATCAGTCTTCGACATCCAGTCGGTAAAATCATCTGACCTCGCTGTCAGTCATCAACATCACGTCAGTAAAATCATATGACCTCGTTGTCAGTCATCGACATCAAGTCATTAAAAACATCTGACCTCGCCGTCAGTCATCGACATCACGTCGGTAAAATTATCCGACCACGTTGTCAGTCCTCGACATCAAGTCGGTAAAAACATCGGGTCTCACCGTCAGTCTTCAATATCAATTAAAAACATCTGACCCCACCGTCAGTCACCAACATCCAGCCGGTAAAAACATCTGACCTCGCCGTCAGTCGTCGACATCACGTCGGTAAAAACATATGACCCCGCCATCAGTCATCAACATCACGTCGGTAAAATCATCTGACCTCGCCGTCAGTCGTCGACATCAAGTCTGTAAAAACATTTGGCCTCGTCGTTAGTCTTCAATATCAATTAAAAACATCTGACCTCGCCGTCAGTCATCGACATCCAGCCGGTAAAAACATCTGACCTCGCCGTCAGTCGTCAATATCACATCGGTAAAATCATCCGACCACGCCGTCAGTCCTCGACATCAAGTCGGTAAAAACATCTGGCCTCGCCGTCAGTCTTCAATTTCAATTAAAAACATCTGACCTCGCCGTCAGTCATCAACATCGAGCCGGTAAAAACATCTGACCTCGCCGTCATTCGTCGACATCACGTCGGTAAAATCATCTGACCACGCTGTCAGTCCTCGACATCAAGTCGGTGAAAACATCTGACCTCGCTGTCAGTCAACAACATCACGTAAAAACATCTGACCTCGGCGTCAGTCTTCGACATCGAGTCGGTAAAATCATCTGACTTTTCCGTCAGCCATCAACATCACGTCAGTAAAATCATCTGACCTCATTGTCAGTCATCGACATCAAGTCATTAAAAACATCTGACCTCGCCGTCAGTCATCAACATCACGTCGGTAAAATCATCTGACCTCACCGTCAGTCCTCGACATCACGTCGGTAAAATTATCCGACCACGCTGTCAGTCCTCGACATCAAGTCGGTAAAAACATCTGGCCTCGCCGTCAGTCTTCAATATCAATTAAAAACATCTGACCTCACCGTCAGTCATCAACATCCAGCCGGTAAAAACATCTGACCTCGCCGTCAGTCGTCGAATTCACGTCGGTAAAAACATATGACCCCGCCGTCAGTCATCATCATCACGTCGGTAAAATCATCTGACCTCGCCGTCAGTCCTCGACATCATGTCGGTAAAAACATCTGACCTCGCTGTCAGTCATCGACATCACGTGAAAGCAGCAGAACTCGCCGTCAGTCATCGACACTCAGTCGGTAAAAACATATGACCTCGCCTACAGTCTTCAATTATCAAGTAAAATCATCTGACCTCGCCGTCAGTCATCAATATCCAGTTGGTAAAAACATCTGACCTCGCATTCAGTCATTAACATCACGTCGGTAAAATCATCTGACCTCGCAGTCAGTCCTCGATATCAAGTCGGTAAAAACATTTGAACTCTTCATCAGTCTTTAATATCAAGTAAAAACATCTGACCTCGCCGCCAGTCATCGACATCCAGTCGATAAAACCATCTAGCCTTGCTGTCAGTCTTCAATATCAATTAAAAACATCTGACCTCGCCGTCAGTCATCGACATCCAGCCGGTACAAACATCTAACCTCGTCGTCAGTAATCAACATCACGTGAAAGCATCTGACCTCGCTGTTAGTCATCGACACTCAGTCGGTAAAAACATCTGACCTCGCCGTCAGTCTTCAATTATCAAGTAAAATCATCTGACCTCACCATCAGCCATCAACATCACGTCGGTAAAAGAATCTGACCTCGTTGTCAGTCATCGACATCATGTCAGTAAAAACATCTGACCTCGCCGTCAGTCATCGACATCACGTCGGTAAAATCATCTGACCTCGCTGCCGGTCCTCGACATCACGTCGGTAAAATCATCCGACCACGTCATCCGTCCTCGACATCAAGTCGGTAAAAACATTTGGCCTCGCCGTCAGTCTTCAATCTCAATTAAAAACATTTGACCTCACCGTCAGTCATCGACATCCAGCCGGTACAAACATCTGACCTCGCTGTCAGTCATCAACATCACGTGAAAGCATCTGACCTCGCTGTCAGTCATCGACACTCAGTCGGTAAAAACATCTGACCTCGCTGTCTGTCTTCAATTATCAAGTAAAATAATCTGACCTCACCGTTAGCCATCAACATCACGTCGGAAAAAGAATCTGAACTCGTTGTTAGTCATCGACATCAAGTCAGTAAAAACATCTGACCTCGCCGTCAGTCGTCGACATCAAGTCGGTAAAATAATCTGACTTTACCGTCAGTTCTCGACATCACGTCGGTAAAATCATCCGACCACGCTGTCAGTCCTCGACATCAAGTCAGTAAAAACATCTGGCCTCACTGTTAGTCTTCAATATCAATTAAAAACATCTGACCTCGCCGTCAGTCATCGACATCCAGCCGGTACAAACATCTAACCTCGTCGTCAGTAATCAACATCACGTGAAAGCATCTGACCTCGCTGTTAGTCATCGACACTCAGTCGGTAAAAACATCTGACCTCGCCGTCAGTCTTCAATTATCAAGTAAAATCATCTGACCTCACCATCAGCCATCAACATCACGTCGGTAAAAGAATCTGACCTCGTTGTCAGTCATCGACATCATGTCAGTAAAAACATCTGACCTCGCCGTCAGTCATCGACATCACGTCGGTAAAATCATCTGACCTCGCTGCCGGTCCTCGACATCACGTCGGTAAAATCATCCGACCACGTCATCCGTCCTCGACATCAAGTCGGTAAAAACATTTGGCCTCGCCGTCAGTCTTCAATCTCAATTAAAAACATTTGACCTCACCGTCAGTCATCGACATCCAGCCGGTACAAACATCTGACCTCGCTGTCAGTCATCAACATCACGTGAAAGCATCTGACCTCGCTGTCAGTCATCGACACTCAGTCGGTAAAAAATCTGACCTCGCTGTCTGTCTTCAATTATCAAGTAAAATAATCTGACCTCACCGTTAGCCATCAACATCACGTCGGAAAAAGAATCTGAACTCGTTGTTAGTCATCGACATCAAGTCAGTAAAAACATCTGACCTCGCCGTCAGTCGTCGACATCAAGTCGGTAAAATAATCTGACTTTACCGTCAGTTCTCGACATCACGTCGGTAAAATCATCCGACCACGCTGTCAGTCCTCGACATCAAGTCAGTAAAAACATCTGGCCTCACTGTTAGTCTTCAATATCAATTAAAAACATCTGACCTCGCCGTCAGTCATCGACATCACGTCGGTAAAATCATCTGACCTCGCCGTCAGTCCTCGACATCACATCGGTAAAATCATCTGACCACGCCGTCCGTCCTCGACATCAGGTCGGTAAAAACATCTGGCCTCGCTGTCAGTCTTCAATCTCAATTAAAAACATCTGACCTCACTGTCAGTCATCGACATCCAGCCGGTACAAACATCTGACCTCGCTGTCAGTCATCAACATCACATGAAAGCATCTGACCTCGCTGTCAGTCATCGACACTCAGTCGGTAAAAACATCTGACCTCGCTGTCTGTCTTCAATTATTAAGTAAAATCATCTGACCTCACCGTTAGCCATCAACATCATGTCGGTAAAAGAATCTGACCTCGTTGTCAGTCATCGACATCAAGTCAGTAAAAACATCTGACCTCGCCTTCAGTCATCGACATCACGTCGGTAAAATAATCTGACCTCACTATCAGTCCTCGACATTACGTCGGTAAAATCATCCGACCACGCTGTCAGTCCTCGACATCAAGTCAGTAAAAACATCTGGCCTCATCGTTAGTCTTCAATATCAATTAAAAACATCTGACCTCGCTGTCAGTCATCGACATCCAGCCGGTAAAAACATCTGACCTCGCCGTCAGTCGTCGACATCACGTCGGTAAAATCATCTGACCACGCCGTCAGTCCTCGACATCAAGTCGGTAAAAACATCTGGCCTCACCGTCAGTCTTTAATTTCAATTAAAAACATCTGACCTCGCTATCAGTCATCGACATCCAGCCGGTAAAAACATCTGACCTCGTCGTCATTCGTCGACATCACGTCGGTAAAATCATCTGACCTCGCTGTCAGTCCTCGACATCAAGTCGGTAAAAACATCTGACCTCGCCGTCAGTCAAAAACATCACGTAAAAACATCTGACCTCGGCATCAGTCTTCGACATCCAGTCGGTAAAATCATCTGACCTCGCTGTCAGTCATCAACATCACGTCAGTAAAATCATATGACCTCGTTGTCAGTCATCGACATCAAGTCATTAAAAACATCTGACCTCGCCGTCAGTCATCGACATCACGTCGGTAAAATTATCCGACCACGTTGTCAGTCCTCGACATCAAGTCGGTAAAAACATCGGGTCTCACCGTCAGTCTTCAATATCAATTAAAAACATCTGACCCCACCGTCAGTCACCAACATCCAGCCGGTAAAAACATCTGACCTCGCCGTCAGTCGTCGACATCACGTCGGTAAAAACATATGACCCCGCCATCAGTCATCAACATCACGTCGGTAAAATCATCTGACCTCGCCGTCAGTCGTCGACATCAAGTCTGTAAAAACATTTGGCCTCGTCGTTAGTCTTCAATATCAATTAAAAACATCTGACCTCGCCGTCAGTCATCGACATCCAGCCGGTAAAAACATCTGACCTCGCCGTCAGTCGTCAATATCACATCGGTAAAATCATCCGACCACGCCGTCAGTCCTCGACATCAAGTCGGTAAAAACATCTGGCCTCGCCGTCAGTCTTCAATTTCAATTAAAAACATCTGACCTCGCCGTCAGTCATCAACATCGAGCCGGTAAAAACATCTGACCTCGCCGTCATTCGTCGACATCACGTCGGTAAAATCATCTGACCACGCTGTCAGTCCTCGACATCAAGTCGGTGAAAACATCTGACCTCGCTGTCAGTCAACAACATCACGTAAAAACATCTGACCTCGGCGTCAGTCTTCGACATCGAGTCGGTAAAATCATCTGACTTTTCCGTCAGCCATCAACATCACGTCAGTAAAATCATCTGACCTCATTGTCAGTCATCGACATCAAGTCATTAAAAACATCTGACCTCGCCGTCAGTCATCGACATCACGTCGGTAAAATCATCTGACCTCACCGTCAGTCCTCGACATCACGTCGGTAAAATTATCCGACCACGCTGTCAGTCCTCGACATCAAGTCGGTAAAAACATCTGGCCTCGCCGTCAGTCTTCAATATCAATTAAAAACATCTGACCTCACCGTCAGTCATCAACATCCAGCCGGTAAAAACATCTGACCTCGCCGTCAGTCGTCGAATTCACGTCGGTAAAAACATATGACCCCGCCGTCAGTCATCATCATCACGTCGGTAAAATCATCTGGCCTCGCCGTCAGTCCTCGACATCATGTCGGTAAAAACATCTGACCTCGCTGTCAGTCATCGACATCACGTGAAAGCAGCAGAACTCGCCGTCAGTCATCGACACTCAGTCGGTAAAAACATATGACCTCGCCTACAGTCTTCAATTATCAAGTAAAATCATCTGACCTCGCCGTCAGTCATCAATATCCAGTTGGTAAAAACATCTGACCTCGCATTCAGTCATTAACATCACGTCGGTAAAATCATCTGACCTCGCAGTCAGTCCTCGATATCAAGTCGGTAAAAACATTTGAACTCTTCATCAGTCTTTAATATCAAGTAAAAACATCTGACCTCGCCGCCAGTCATCGACATCCAGTCGATAAAACCATCTAGCCTTGCTGTCAGTCTTCAATATCAATTAAAAACATCTGACCTCGCCGTCAGTCATCGACATCCAGCCGGTACAAACATCTAACCTCGTCGTCAGTAATCAACATCACGTGAAAGCATCTGACCTCGCTGTTAGTCATCGACACTCAGTCGGTAAAAACATCTGACCTCGCCGTCAGTCTTCAATTATCAAGTAAAATCATCTGACCTCACCATCAGCCATCAACATCACGTCGGTAAAAGAATCTGACCTCGTTGTCAGTCATCGACATCATGTCAGTAAAAACATCTGACCTCGCCGTCAGTCATCGACATCACGTCGGTAAAATCATCTGACCTCGCTGCCGGTCCTCGACATCACGTCGGTAAAATCATCCGACCACGTCATCCGTCCTCGACATCAAGTCGGTAAAAACATTTGGCCTCGCCGTCAGTCTTCAATCTCAATTAAAAACATTTGACCTCACCGTCAGTCATCGACATCCAGCCGGTACAAACATCTGACCTCGCTGTCAGTCATCAACATCACGTGAAAGCATCTGACCTCGCTGTCAGTCATCGACACTCAGTCGGTAAAAACATCTGACCTCGCTGTCTGTCTTCAATTATCAAGTAAAATAATCTGACCTCACCGTTAGCCATCAACATCACGTCGGAAAAAGAATCTGACCTCGTTGTTAGTCATCGACATCAAGTCAGTAAAAACATCTGACCTCGCCGTCAGTCGTCGACATCAAGTCGGTAAAATAATCTGACTTTACCGTCAGTTCTCGACATCACGTCGGTAAAATCATCCGACCACGCTGTCAGTCCTCGACATCAAGTCAGTAAAAACATCTGGCCTCACTGTTAGTCTTCAATATCAATTAAAAACATCTGACCTCGCCGTCAGTCATCGACATCACGTCGGTAAAATCATCTGACCTCGCCGTCAGTCCTCGACATCACATCGGTAAAATCATCTGACCACGCCGTCCGTCCTCGACATCAGGTCGGTAAAAACATCTGGCCTCGCTGTCAGTCTTCAATCTCAATTAAAAACATCTGACCTCACCGTCAGTCATCGACATCCAGCCGGTACAAACATCTGACCTCGCTGTCAGTCATCAACATCACATGAAAGCATCTGACCTCGCTGTCAGTCATCGACACTCAGTCGGTAAAAACATCTGACCTCGCTGTCTGTCTTCAATTATTAAGTAAAATCATCTGACCTCACCGTTAGCCATCAACATCATGTCGGTAAAAGAATCTGACCTCGTTGTCAGTCATCGACATCAAGTCAGTAAAAACATCTGACCTCGCCTTCAGTCATCGACATCACGTCGGTAAAATAATCTGACCTCACTATCAGTCCTCGACATTACGTCGGTAAAATCATCCGACCACGCTGTCAGTCCTCGACATCAAGTCAGTAAAAACATCTGGCCTCATCGTTAGTCTTCAATATCAATTAAAAACATCTGACCTCGCTGTCAGTCATCGACATCCAGCCGGTAAAAACATCTGACCTCGCCGTCAGTCGTCGACATCACGTCGGTAAAATCATCTGACCACGCCGTCAGTCCTCGACATCAAGTCGGTAAAAACATCTGGCCTCACCGTCAGTCTTTAATTTCAATTAAAAACATCTGACCTCGCTATCAGTCATCGACATCCAGCCGGTAAAAACATCTGACCTCGTCGTCATTCGTCGACATCACGTCGGTAAAATCATCTGACCTCGCTGTCAGTCCTCGACATCAAGTCGGTAAAAACATCTGACCTCGCCGTCAGTCAAAAACATCACGTAAAAACATCTGACCTCGGCATCAGTCTTCGACATCCAGTCGGTAAAATCATCTGACCTCGCTGTCAGTCATCAACATCACGTCAGTAAAATCATATGACCTCGTTGTCAGTCATCGACATCAAGTCATTAAAAACATCTGACCTCGCCGTCAGTCATCGACATCACGTCGGTAAAATCATCTGACCTCACCGTCAGTCCTCGACATCACGTCGGTAAAATTATCCGACCACGTTGTCAGTCCTCGACATCAAGTCGGTAAAAACATCGGGTCTCACCATCAGTCTTCAATATCAATTAAAAACATCTGACCCCACCGTCAGTCACCAACATCCAGCCGGTAAAAACATCTGACCTCGCCGTCAGTCGTCGACATCACGTCGGTAAAAACATATGACCCCGCCGTCAGTCATCAACATCACGTCGGTAAAATCATCTGACCTCGCCGTCAGTCGTCGACATCAAGTCTGTAAAAACATTTGGCCTCGTCGTTAGTCTTCAATATCAATTAAAAACATCTGACCTCGCCGTCAGTCATCGACATCCAGCCGGTAAAAACATCTGACCTCGCCTTCAGTCGTCAATATCACATCGGTAAAATCATCCGACCACGCCGTCAGTCCTCGACATCAAGTCGGTAAAAACATCTGGCCTCGCCGTCAGTCTTCAATTTCAATTAAAAACATCTGACCTCGCCGTCAGTCATCAACATCGAGCCGGTAAAAACATCTGACCTCGCCGTCATTCGTCGACATCACGTCGGTAAAATCATCTGACCACGTTGTCAGTCCTCGACATCAAGTCGGTGAAAACATCTGACCTCGCTGTCAATCAACAACATCACGTAAAAACATCTGACCTCGGCGTCAGTCTTCGACATCGAGTCGGTAAAATCATCTGACTTTTCCGTCAGCCATCAACATCACGTCAGTAAAATCATCTGACCTCATTGTCAGTCATCGACATCAAGTCATTAAAAACATCTGACCTTGTAGTCAGTCATCGACATCACGTCGGTAAAATCATCTGACCTCACCGTCAGTCCTCGACATCACGTCGGTAAAATTATCCGACCACGCTGTCAATCCTCGACATCAAGTCGGTAAAAACATCTGGCCTCGCCGTCAGTCTTCAATATCAATTAAAAACATCTGACCTCACCGTCAGTCATCAACATCCAGCCGGTAAAAACATCTGACCTCGCCGTCAGTCGTCGAATTTACGTCGGTAAAAACATATGACCCCGCCGTCAGTCATCATCATCACGTCAGTAAAATCATCTGACCTCGCCGTCCGTCCTCGACATCATGTCGGTAAAAACATCTGACCTCGCTGTCAGTCATCGATATCACGTGAAAGCAGCAGAACTCGCCGTCAGTCATCGACACTCAGTCGGTAAAAACATATGACCTCGCCTACAATCTTCAATTATCAAGTAAAATCATCTGACCTCGCCGTCAGTCATCAATATCCAGTTGGTAAAAACATCTGACCTCGCATTCAGTCATTAACATCACGTCGGTAAAATCATCTGACCTCGCAGTCAGTCCTCGATATCAAGTCGGTAAAAACATTTGAACTCTTCATCAGTCTTTAATATCAAGTAAAAACATCTGACCTCGCCGCCAGTCATCGACATCCAGTCGATAAAACCATCTAGCCTTGCTGTCAGTCTTCAATATCAATTAAAAACATCTGACCTCGCCGTCAATCATCGACATCCAGCCGGTACAAACATCTAACCTCGTCGTCAGTAATCAACATCACGTGAAAGCATCTGACCTCGCTGTTAGCCATCGACACTCAGTCGGTAAAAACATCTGACCTCGCCGTCAGTCTTCAATTATCAAGTAAAATCATCTGACCTCACCATCAGCCATCAACATCACGTCGGTAAAAGAATCTGACCTCGTTGTCAGTCATCGACATCATGTCAGTAAAAACATCTGACCTCGCCGTCAGTCATCGACATCACGTCGGTAAAATCATCTGACCTCGCTGCCGGTCCTCGACATCACGTCGGTAAAATCATCCGACCACGTCATCCGTCCTCGACATCAAGTCGGTAAAAACATTTGGCCTCGCCGTCAGTCTTCAATCTCAATTAAAAACATTTGACCTCACCGTCAGTCATCGACATCCAGCCGGTACAAACATCTGACCTCGCTGTCAGTCATCAACATCACGTGAAAGCATCTGACCTCGCTGTCAGTCATCGACACTCAGTCGGTAAAAACATCTGACCTCGCTGTCTGTCTTCAATTATCAAGTAAAATAATCTGACCTCACCGTTAGCCATCAACATCACGTCGGTAAAAGAATCTGACCTCGTTGTTAGTCATCGACATCAAGTCAGTAAAAACATCTGACCTCGCCGTCAGTCGTCGACATCAAGTCGGTAAAATAATTTGACTTTACCGTCAGTTCTCAACATCACGTCGGTAAAATCATCCGACTACGCTGTCAGTCCTCGACATCAAGTCAGTAAAAACATCTGGCCTCACTGTTAGTCTTCAATATCAATTAAAAACATCTGACCTCGCCGTCCGTCATCGACATCCAGCCGGTAAAAACATCTGACCTCGCCGTCAGTCGTCGAAATCACGTCGGTAAAATCATCCGACCACGCCGTCAGTCCTCGACATCAAGTCGGTAAAAACATCTGGCCTCGCCGTCAGTCTTCAATTTCAATTAAAAACATCTGACCTCGCCGTCAGTCATCGACATCCAGCCGGTAAAAACATCTGACCTCGCTGTCATTCGTCGACATCACGTCGGTAAAATCATCTGACCTCGCTGTCAGTCCTCGACATCAAGTCGGTAAAAACATCTGACCTCGCCGTCAGTCAACAACATCACGTAAAAACATCTGACCTCGGCGTCAGTCTTCGACATCCAGTCGGTAAAATTATCTGACCTTGCCGTCAGCCATCAACATCACGTCAGTAAAATCATCTGACCTCATTGTCAGTCATCGACATCAAGTCATTAAAAACATCTGACCTCGCCGTCAGTCATCGACATCACGTCGGTAAAATCATCTGACCTCACCGTCAGTCCTCGACATCACGTCGGTAAAATTATCTGACCACGCTGTCAGTCCTCGACATCAAGTCGGTAAAAACATCTGGCCTCGCTGTCAGTCTTCAATATCAATTAAAAACATCTGACCTCACCGTCAGTCATCAACATCCAGCCGGTAAAAACATCTGAACTCGCCGTCAGTCGTCGAATTCACGTAGGTAAAAACATATGACCCCGCCGTCAGTCATCATCATCACGTCGGTAAAATCATCTGACCTCGCCGTCAGTCCTCGACATCATGTCGGTAAAAGCATCTGACCTCGCTGTCAGTCATCGACATCACGTGAAAGCAGCAGAACTCGCCGTCAGTCATCGACACTCAGTCGGTAAAAACATATGACCTCGCCAACAATCTTCAATTATCAAGTAAATTCATCTAACCTCGCCGTCAGTCATCAATATCCAGTTGGTAAAAACATCTGACCTCGCATTCAGTCATTAACATCACGTCGGTAAAATCATCTGATCTCGCAGTCAGTCCTCGATATCAAGTCGGTAAAAACATTTGAACTCTTCATCAGTCTTTAATATCAAGTAAAAACATCTGACCTCGCCGCCAGTCATCGACATCCAGTCGATAAAACCATCTAGCCTTGCTGTCAGTCTTCAATATCAATTAAAAACATCTGACCTCGCCGTCAATCATCGACATCCAGCCGGTACAAACATCTAACCTCGTCGTCAGTAATCAACATCACGTGAAAGCATCTGACCTCGCTGTTAGCCATCGACACTCAGTCGGTAAAAACATCTGACCTCGCCGTCAGTCTTCAATTATCAAGTAAAATCATCTGACCTCACCATCAGCCATCAACATCACGTCGGTAAAAGAATCTGACCTCGTTGTCAGTCATCGACATCATGTCAGTAAAAACATCTGACCTCGCCGTCAGTCATCGACATCACGTCGGTAAAATCATCTGACCTCGCTGCCGGTCCTCGACATCACGTCGGTAAAATCATCCGACCACGTCATCCGTCCTCGACATCAAGTCGGTAAAAACATTTGGCCTCGCCGTCAGTCTTCAATCTCAATTAAAAACATTTGACCTCACCGTCAGTCATCGACATCCAGCCGGTACAAACATCTGACCTCGCTGTCAGTCATCAACATCACGTGAAAGCATCTGACCTCGCTGTCAGTCATCGACACTCAGTCGGTAAAAACATCTGACCTCGCTGTCTGTCTTCAATTATCAAGTAAAATAATCTGACCTCACCGTTAGCCATCAACATCACGTCGGTAAAAGAATCTGACCTCGTTGTTAGTCATCGACATCAAGTCAGTAAAAACATCTGACCTCGCCGTCAGTCGTCGACATCAAGTCGGTAAAATAATTTGACTTTACCGTCAGTTCTCAACATCACGTCGGTAAAATCATCCGACTACGCTGTCAGTCCTCGACATCAAGTCAGTAAAAACATCTGGCCTCACTGTTAGTCTTCAATATCAATTAAAAACATCTGACCTCGCCGTCCGTCATCGACATCCAGCCGGTAAAAACATCTGACCTCGCCGTCAGTCGTCGAAATCACGTCGGTAAAATCATCCGACCACGCCGTCAGTCCTCGACATCAAGTCGGTAAAAACATCTGGCCTCGCCGTCAGTCTTCAATTTCAATTAAAAACATCTGACCTCGCCGTCAGTCATCGACATCCAGCCGGTAAAAACATCTGACCTCGCTGTCATTCGTCGACATCACGTCGGTAAAATCATCTGACCTCGCTGTCAGTCCTCGACATCAAGTCGGTAAAAACATCTGACCTCGCCGTCAGTCAACAACATCACGTAAAAACATCTGACCTCGGCGTCAGTCTTCGACATCCAGTCGGTAAAATTATCTGACCTTGCCGTCAGCCATCAACATCACGTCAGTAAAATCATCTGACCTCATTGTCAGTCATCGACATCAAGTCATTAAAAACATCTGACCTCGCCGTCAGTCATCGACATCACGTCGGTAAAATCATCTGACCTCACCGTCAGTCCTCGACATCACGTCGGTAAAATTATCTGACCACGCTGTCAGTCCTCGACATCAAGTCGGTAAAAACATCTGGCCTCGCTGTCAGTCTTCAATATCAATTAAAAACATCTGACCTCACCGTCAGTCATCAACATCCAGCCGGTAAAAACATCTGAACTCGCCGTCAGTCGTCGAATTCACGTAGGTAAAAACATATGACCCCGCCGTCAGTCATCATCATCACGTCGGTAAAATCATCTGACCTCGCCGTCAGTCCTCGACATCATGTCGGTAAAAGCATCTGACCTCGCTGTCAGTCATCGACATCACGTGAAAGCAGCAGAACTCGCCGTCAGTCATCGACACTCAGTCGGTAAAAACATATGACCTCGCCAACAATCTTCAATTATCAAGTAAATTCATCTAACCTCGCCGTCAGTCATCAATATCCAGTTGGTAAAAACATCTGACCTCGTATTCAGTCATTAACATCACGTCGGTAAAATCATCTGACCTCGCAGTCAGTCCTCGATATCAAGTCGGTAAAAACATTTGAACTCTTCATCAGTCTTTAATATCAAGTAAAAACATCTGACCTCGCCGCCAGTCATCGACATCCAGTCGATAAAACCATCTAGCCTTGTTGTCAGTCTTCAATATCAGTTAAAAACATCTGACCACGCCGTCAGTCATCGACATCCAGCCGGTACAAACATCTGACCTCGCTGTCAGTCATCAACATCACGTGAAAGCATCTGACTTCGCTGTCAGTCATCGACACTCAGTCGGTAAAAACATCTGACCTCGCTGTCTGTCTTCAATTATCAAGTAAAATCATCCGACCTCACCGTTAGCCATCAACATCACGTCGGTAAAAGAATCTGACCTCGTTGTCAGTCATCGACATCAAGTCAGTAAAAACATCTGACCTCGCCGTCAGTCGTCGACATCACGTCGGTAAAATAATCTGACTTTACCGTCAGTTCTCGACATCACGTCGGTAAAATCATCCGACCACGCTGTCAGTCCTCGACATCAAGTCAGTAAAAACATCTGGCCTCACTGTTAGTCTTCAATATAAATTAAAAACATCTGACCTCGCCATCAGTCATCGACATCCAGCCGGTAAAAACATCTGACCTCGCCGTCAGTCGTCGAATTCACGTCGGTAAAAACATATGACCCCGCCGTCAGTCATCATCATCACGTCGGTAAAATCATCTGACCTCGCCGTCAGTCCTCGACATCATGTCGGTAAAAACATCTGACCTCGCTGTCAGTCATCGACATCACGTGAAAGCAACAGAACTCGCCGTCAGTCATCGACACTCAGTCGGTAAAAACATATGACCTCGCCAACAGTCTTCAATGATCAAGTAAATTCATCTGACCTCGCCGTCAGTCATCAATATCCAGTTGGTAAAAACATCTGACCTCGCATTCAGTCATTAACATCACGTCGGTAAAATCATCTGATCTCGCAGTCAGTCCTCGATATCAAGTCGGTAAAAACATTTGAACTCTTCATCAGTCTTTAATATCAAGTAAAAACATCTGACCTCGCCGCCAGTCATCGACATCCAGTCGATAAAACCATCTAGCCTTGCTGTCAGTCTTCAATATCAGTTAAAAACATCTGACCACGCCGTCAGTCATCGACATCCAGCCGGTACAAACATCTGACCTCGCTGTCAGTCATCAACATCACGTGAAAGCATCTGACCTCGCTGTCATTCATCGACACTCAGTCGGTAAAAACATCTGACCTCGCTGTCTGTCTTCAATTATCAAGTAAAATCATCCGACCTCACCGTTAGCCATCAACATCACGTCGGTAAAAGAATCTGACCTCGTTGTCAGTAATCGACATCAAGTCAGTAAAAACATCTGACCTCGCCGTCAATCGTCGACATCACGTCGGTAAAATAATCTGACTTTACCGTCAGTTCTCGACATCACGTCGGTAAAATCATCCGACCACGCTATCAGTCCTCGACATCAAGTCAGTAAAAACATCTGGCCTCACTGTTAGTCTTCAATATCAATTAAAAACATCTGACCTCGCCATCAGTCAAATACATCCAGCCGGTAAAAACATCTGACCTCGCCGTCAGTCGTCGACATCACGTCGGTAAAATCATCCGACCACGCCGTCAGTCCTCGACATCAAGTCGGTAAAAACATCTGGCCTCGCCGTCAGTCTTCAATTTCAATTAAAAACATCTGACCTCGCCGTCAGTCATCGACATCCAGCCGGTAAAAACATCTGACCTCGCCGTCATTCGTCGACATCACGTCGGTAAAATCATCTGACCTCGCTGTCTGTCCTCGACATCAAGTCGGTAAAAACATCTGACCTCGCCGTTAGTCAACAACATCACGTAAAAACATCTGACCTCGGCGTCAGTCTTCGACATCCAGTCGGTAAAATCATCTGACTTTTCCGTCAGCCATCAACATCACGTCAGTAAAATCATCTGACCTCATTGTCAGTCATCGACATCAAGTCATTAAAAACATCTGACCTCGCCGTCAGTCATCGACATCACGTCGGTAAAATCATCTGACCTCACCCTCAGTCCTCGACATCACGTCGGTAAAATTATCCGACCACGCTGTCAGTCCTCGACATCAAGTCGGTAAAAACATCTGGCCTCGCCGTCAGTCTTCAATATCAATTAAAAACATCTGACCTCACCGTCAGTCATCAACATCCAGCCGGTAAAAACATCTGACCTTGCCGTCAGTCGTCGAATTCACGTCGGTAAAAACATATGACCCCGCCGTCAGTCATCATCATCACGTCGGTAAAATCATCTGACCTCGCCGTCAGTCCTCGACATCATGTCGGTAAAAACATCTGACCTCGCTGTCAGTCATCGACATCACGTGAAAGCAGCAGAACTCGCCGTCAGTCATCGACACTCAGTCGGTAAAAACATATGACCTCGCCAACAGTCTTCAATTATCAAGTAAAATCATCTGACCTCGCCGTCAGTCATCAATATCCAGTTGGTAAAAACATCTGACCTCGCATTCAGTCATTAACATCACGTCGGTAAAATCATCTGATCTCGCAGTCAGTCCTCGATATCAAGTCGGTAAAAACATTTGAACTCTTCATCAGTCTTTAATATCAAGTAAAAACATCTGACCTCGCCGCCAGTCATCGACATCCAGTCGATAAAACCATCTAGCCTTGCTGTCAGTCTTCAATATCAATTAAAAACATCTGACCTCGGCGTCAGTCATCGACATCCAGCCGGTACAAACATCTGACCTCGTCGTCAGTAATCAACATCACGTGAAAGCATCTGACCTCGCTGTTAGTCATCGACACTCAGTCGGTAAAAACATCTGACCTCGCCGTCAGTCTTCAATTATCAAGTAAAATCATTTGACCTCACCATCAGCCATCAACATCACGTCGGTAAAAGAATCTGACCTCGTTGTCAGTCATCGACATCATGTCAGTAAAAACATCTGACCTCGCCATCAGTCATCGACATCACGTCGGTAAAATCATCTGACCTCGCCGCCGGTCCTCGACATCACGTCGGTAAAATCATCTGACCACGTCGTCCGTCCTCGACATCAAGTCGCTAAAAACATTTGGCCTCGCCGTCAGTCTTCAATCTCAATTAAAAACATCTGACCTCACCGTCAGTCATCGACATCCAGCCGGTACAAACATCTGACGTCGCTGTCAGTCATCATCATCACGTGAAAGCATCTGACCTCGCTGTCAGTCATCGACACTCAGTCGGTAAAAACATCTGACCTCGCTGTCTGTCTTCAATTATCAAGTAAAATAATCTGACCTCACCGTTAGCCATCAACATCATGTCGGTAAAAGAATCTGACCTCGTTGTTAGTCATCGACATCAAGTCAGTAAAAACATCTGACCTCGCCGTCAGTCGTCGACATCAAGTCGGTAAAATAATCTGACTTTACCGTCAGTTCTCGACATCACGTCGGTAAAATCATCCGACCAAGCTGTCAGTCCTCGACATCAAGTCAGTAAAAACATCTGGCCTCACTGTTAGTCTTCAATATCAATTAAAAACATCTGACCTCGCCGTCAGTCATCGACATCCATCCGGTAAAAACATCTGACCTCGCCGTCAGTCGTCGAAATCACGTCGGTAAAATCATCCGACCACGCCGTCAGTCCTCGACATCAAGTAGGTAAAAACATCTGGCCTCGCCGTCAGTCTTCAATTTCAATTAAAAACATCTGACCTCGCCGTCAGTCATCGACATCCAGCCGGTAAAAACATCTGACCTCGCCGTCATTCGTCGACATCACGTCGGTAAAATCATCTGACCTCGCTGTCAGCCCTCGACATCAAGTCGGTAAAAACATCTGACCTCGCCGTCAGTCAACAACATCACGTAAAAACATCTGACCTCGGCGTCAGTCTTCGACATCCAGTCGGTAAAATCATCTGACCTTGCCGTCAGCCATCAACATCACGTCAGTAAAATCATCTGACCTCATTGTCAGTCATCGACATCAAATCATTAAAAACATCTGACCTCGCCGTCAGTCATCGACATCACGTCGGTAAAATCATCTGACCTCACCGTCAGTCCTCGACATCACGTCGGTAAAATTATCCGACCACGCTGTCAGTCCTCGACATCAAGTCGGTAAAAACATCTGGCCTCGCCGTCAGTCTTCAATATCAATTAAAAACATCTGACCTCACCGTCAGTCATCAACATCCAGCCGGTAAAAACATCTGACCTCGCCGTCAGTCGTCGAATTCACGTCGGTAAAAACATATGACCCCGCCGTCAGTCATCATCATCACGTCGGTAAAATCATCTGACCTCGCCGTCAGTCCTCGACATCATGTCGGTAAAAACATCTGACCTCGCTGTCAGTCATCGACATCACGTGAAAGCAGCAGAACTCGCCGTCAGTCATCGACACTCAGTCGGTAAAAACATATGACCTCGCTGTCTGTCTTCAATTATCAAGTAAAATAATCTGACCTCACCGTTAGCCATCAACATCATGTCGGTAAAAGAATCTGACCTCGTTGTTAGTCATCGACATCAAGTCAGTAAAAACATCTGACCTCGCCGTCAGTCGTCGACATCAAGTCGGTAAAATAATCTGACTTTACCGTCAGTTCTCGACATCACGTCGGTAAAATCATCCGACCAAGCTGTCAGTCCTCGACATCAAGTCAGTAAAAACATCTGGCCTCACTGTTAGTCTTCAATATCAATTAAAAACATCTGACCTCGCCGTCAGTCATCGACATCCAGCCGGTAAAAACATCTGACCTCGCCGTCAGTCGTCGAAATCACGTCGGTAAAATCATCCGACCACGCCGTCAGTCCTCGACATCAAGTCGGTAAAAACATCTGGCCTCGCCGTCAGTCTTCAATTTCAATTAAAAACATCTAACCTCGCCGTTAGTCATCGACATCCAGCCGGTAAAAACATCTGACCTCGCCGTCATTCGTCGACATCACGTCGGTAAAATCATCTGACCTCGCTGTCAGTCCTCGACATCAAGTCGGTAAAAACATCTGACCTCGCCGTCAGTCAACAACATCACGTAAAAACATCTGACCTCGGCGTCAGTCTTCGACATCCAGTCGGTAAAATCATCTGACCTTGCCGTCAGCCATCAACATCACGTCAGTAAAATCATCTGACCTCATTGTCAGTCATCGACATCAAGTCATTAAAAACATCTGACCTCGCCGTCAGTCATCGACATCACGTCGGTAAAATCATCTGACCTCACCGTCAGTCCTCGACATCACGTCGGTAAAATTATCCGACCACGCTGTCAGTCCTCGACATCAAGTCGGTAAAAACATCTGGCCTCGCCGTCAGTCTTCAATATCAATTAAAAACATCTGACCTCACCGTCAGTCATCAACATCCAGCCGGTAAAAACATCTGACCTCGCCGTCAGTCGTCGAATTCACGTCGGTAAAAACATATGACCCCGCCGTCAGTCATCATCATCACGTCGGTAAAATCATCTGACCTCGCCGTCAGTCCTCGACATCATGTCGGTAAAAACATCTGACCTCGCTGTCAGTCATCGACATCACGTGAAAGCAGCAGAACTCGCCGTCAGTCATCGACACTCAGTCGGTAAAAACATATGACCTCGCCAACAATCTTCAATTATCAAGTAAAATCATCTGACCTCGCCGTCAGTCATCAATATCCAGTTGGTAAAAACATCTGACCTCGTATTCAGTCATTAACATCACGTCGGTAAAATCATCTGACCTCGCAGTCAGTCCTCGATATCAAGTCGGTAAAAACATTTGAACTCTTCATCAGTCTTTAATATCAAGTAAAAACATCTGACCTCGCCGCCGGTCATCGACATCCAGTCGATAAAACCATCTAGCCTTGCTGTCAGTCTTCAATATCAATTAAAAACATCTGACCTCGCCGTCATTCATCGACATCCAGCCGGTACAAACATCTGACCTCGCTGTCAGTCATCAACATCACGTGAAAGCATCTGACCTCGCTGTCAGTCATCGATACTCAGTCGGTAAAAACATCTGACCTCGCTGTCTGTCTTCAATTATCAAGTAAAATCATCCGACCTCACCGTTAGCCATCAACATCACGTCGGTAAAAGAATCTGACCTCGTTGTCAGTCATCGACATCAAGTCAGTAAAAACATCTGACCTCGCCGTCAGTCGTCGACATCACGTCGGTAAAATAATCTGACTTTACCGTCAGTTCTCGACATCACGTCGGTAAAGTCATCTGACCACGCTGTCAGTCCTCGACATCAAGTCAGTAAAAACATCTGGCCTCACTGTTAGTCTTCAATATCAATTAAAAACATCTTACCTCGCCATCAGTCATCGACATCCAGCCGGTAAAAACATCTAACCTCGCCGTCAGTCGTCGACATCACGTCGGTAAAATCATCCGACCACGCCGTCAGTCCTCGACATCAAGTCGGTAAAAACATCTGGCCTCGCCGTCAGTCTTCAATTTCAATTAAAAACATCTGACCTCGCCGTCAGTCATCGACATCCAGCCGGTAAAAACATCTGACCTCGCCGTCATTCGTCGACATCACGTCGGTAAAATCATCTGACCTCGCTGTCAGTCCTCGACATCAAGTCGGTAAAAACATCTGACCTCGCCGTCAGTCAACAACATCACGTAAAAACATCTGACCACGGCGTCAGTCTTCGACATCCAGTCGGTAAAATCATCTGACCTTGCCGTCAGCCATCAACATCACGTCAGTAAAATCATCTGACCTCGTTGTCAGTCATCGACATCAAGTCATTAAAAACATCTGACCTCGCCGTCAGTCATCGACATCACGTCGGTAAAATCATCTGACCTCACCGTCAGTCCTCGACATCACGTCGGTAAAATTATCCGACCATGCTGTCAGTCCTCGACATCAAGTCGGTAAAAACATCTGGCCTCGCCGTCAGTCTTCAATATCAATTAAAAACATCTGACCTCACCGTCAGTCATCAACATCCAGCCGATAAAAACATCTGACCTCGCCGTCAGTCGTCGAATTCACGTCGGTAAAAACATATGACCCCGCCGTCAGTCATCATCATCACGTCGGTAAAATCATCTGACCTCGCCGTCAGTCCTCGACATCATGTCGGTAAAAACATCTGACCTCGCTGTCAGTCATCGACATCACGTGAAAGCAGCAGAACTCGCCGTCAGTCATCGACACTCAGTCGGTAAAAGCATATGACCTCGCCAACAGTCTTCAATTATCAAGTAAAATCATCTGACCTCGCCGTCAGTCATCAATATCCAGTTGGTAAAAACATCTGACCTCGCATTCAGTCATTAACATCACGTCGGTAAAATCATCTGACCTCGCAGTCAGTCCTCGATATCAAGTCGGCAAAACCATTTGAACTCTTCATCAATCTTTAATATCAAGTAAAAACATCTGACCTCGCCGCCAGTCATCGACATCCAGTCGATAAAACCATCTAGCCTTGCTGTCAGTCTTCAATATCAATTAAAAACATCTGACCTCGCCGTCAGTCATCGACATCCAGCCGGTACAAACATCTAACCTCGTCGTCAGTAATCAACATCACGTGAAAGCATCTGACCTCGCTGTTAGTCATCGACACTCAGTCAATAAAAACATCTGACCTCGCCGTCAGTCAACAACATCACGTAAAAACATCTGACCTCGGCGTCAGTCTTCGACATCCAGTCGGTAAAATCATCTGACCTTGCCGTCAGCCATCAACATCACGTCAGTAAAATCATCTGACCTCGTTGTCAGTCATTGACATCAAGTCATTAAAAACATCTGACCTCGCCGTCAGTCATCGACATCACGTCGGTAAAATCATCTGACCTCACCGTCAGTCCTCGACATCACGTCGGTAAAATTATCCGACCACGCTGTCAGTCCTCGACATCAAGTCGGTAAAAACATCTGGCCTCGCCGTCAGTCTTCAATATCAATTAAAAACATCTGACCTCACCGTCAGTCATCAACATCCAGCCGGTAAAAACATCTGACCTCACCGTCAGTCGTCGAATTCACGTCGGTAAAAACATATGACCCCGCCGTCAGTCATCATCATCACGTCGGTAAAATCATCTGACCTCGCCGTCAGTCCTCGACATCATGTCGGTAAAAACATCTGACCTCGCTGTCAGTCATCGACATCACGTGAAAGCAGCAGAACTCGCCGTCAGTCATCGACACTCAGTCGGTAAAAACATATGACCTCGCCAACAGTCTTCAATTATCAAGTAAAATCATCTGACCTCGCCGTCAGTCATCAATATCCAGTTGGTAAAAACATCTGACCTAGCATTCAGTCATTAACATCACGTCGGTAAAATCATCTGACCTCGCAGTCAGTCCTCGATATCAAGTCGGCAAAACCATTTGAACTCTTCATCAGTCTTTAATATCAAGTAAAAACATCTGACCTCGCCGCCAGTCATCGACATCCAGTCGATAAAACCATCTAGCCTTGCTGTCAGTCTTCAATATCAATTAAAAACATCTGACCTTGCCGTCAGTCATCGACATCCAGCCTGTACAAACATCTAACCTCGTCGTCAGTAATCAACATCACGTGAAAGCATCTGACCTCGCTGTTAGTCATCGACACTCAGTCGGTAAAAACATCTGACCTCGCCGTCAGTCTTCAATTATCAAGTAAAATCATCTGACCTCACCATCAGCCATCAACATCACGTCGGTAAAAGAATCTGACCTCGTTGTCAGTCATCGACATCATGTCAGTAAAAACATCTGACCTCGCCGTCAGTCATCGACATCACGTCAGGAAAATCATCTGACCTCGCCGCCAGTCCTTGACATCACGTCGGTAAAATCATCTGACCACGTCGTCCGTCCTCGACATCAAGTCGGTAAAAACATCTGGCATCGCCGTCAGTCTTCAATCTCAATTAAAAACATCTGACCTCACCGTCAGTCATCGACATCCAGCCGGTACAAACATCTGACCTCGCTGTCAGTCATCAACATCACGTGAAAGCATCTGACCTCGCTGTCAGTCATCAACACTCAGTCGGTAAAAACATCTGACCTCGCTGTCTGTCTTCAATTATCAAGTAAAATCATCTGACCTCACCGTTAGCCATCAACATCACGTCGGTAAAAGAATCTGACCTTGTTGTCAGTCATCGACATCAAGTCAGTAAAAACCTCTGACCTCGCCGTCAGTCGTCGACATCACGTCGGTAAAATAATCTGACTTTACCGTCAGTTTTCGACATCACGTCGGTAAAATCATCCGACCACGCTGTCAGTCCTCGACATCAAGTCAGTAAAAACATCTGGCCTCACTGTTAGTCTTCAATATCAATTAAAAACATCTGACCTCGCCGTCAGTCATCGACATCCAGCCGGTAAAAACATCTGACCTCGCTGTCAGTCGTCGACATCACGTCGGTAAAATCATCCGACCACGCCGTCAGTCCTCGACATCAAGTCGGTAAAAACATCTGGCCTCGCCGTCAGTCTTCAATTTCAATTAAAAACATCTGACCTCGCCGTCAGTCATCGACATCCAGCCGGTAAAAACATCTGACCTCTCCGTCATTCTTCGACATCACGTCGGTAAAATCATCTGACCTCGCTGTCAGTCCTCGACATCAAGTCGGTAAAAACATCTGACCTCGCCGTCAGTCAACAACATCACTTAAAAACATCTGACCTCGGCGTCAGTCTTCGACATCCAGTCGGTAAAATCATCTGACCTTGCCGTCAGCCATCAACATCACGTCAGTAAAATCATCTGAACTCATTGTCAGTCATCGACATCAAGTCATTAAAAACATCTGACCTCGCCGTCAGTCATCGACATCACGTCGGTAAAATCATCTGACCTCACCGTCAGTCCTCGACATCACGTCGGTAAAATTATCCGACCACGCTGTCAGTCCTCGACATCAAGTCGGTAAAAACATCTGGCCTCGCCGTCAGTCTTCAATATCAATTAAAAACATCTGACCTCACCGTCAGTCATCAACATCCAGCCGGTAAAAACATCTGACCTCGCCGTCAGTCGTCGAATTCACGTCGGTAAAAACATATGACCCCGCCGTCAGTCATCATCATCACGTCGGTAAAATCATCTGACCTCGCTGTCAGTCCTCGACATCATGTCGGTAAAAACATCTGACCTCGTTGTCAGTCATTGACATCACGTGAAAGCAGCAGAACTCGCCGTCAGTCATCGACACTTAGTCGATAAACACATATGACCTCGCCAACAGTCTTCAATTATCATGTAAAATCATCTTACCTCGCCGTCAGTCATCAATATCCAGTTGGTAAAAACATCTGACCTCGCATTCAGTCATTAACATCACGTCGGTAAAATCATCTGACCTCGCAGTCAGTCCTTGATATCAAGTCGGTAAAAACATTTGAACTCTTCATCAGTCCTTAATATCAAGTAAAAACATCTGACCTCGCTGCCAGTCATCGACATCCAGTCGATAAAACCATCTAGCCTTGCTGTCAGTCTTCAATATCAATTAAAAACATCTGACCTCGCCGTCAGTCATCGACATCCAGCCGGTACAAACATCTAACCTCGTCGTCAGTAATCAACATCACGTGAAAGCATCTGACCATGCTGTTAGTCATCGACACTCAGTCGGTAAAAACATCTGACCCCGTCGTCAGTCTTCAATTATCAAGTAAAATCATCTGACCTCACCATCAGCCATCAACATCACGTCGGTAAAAGAATCTGACCTCGTTGTCAGTCATCGACATCATGTCAGTAAAAACATCTGACCTCGCCGTCAGTCATCGACATCACGTCGGTAAAATCATCTGACCTCGCCGCCAGTCCTCGACATCACGTCGATAAAATCATCTGACCACGTTGTCCGTCCTCGACATCCAGTCGGTAAAAACATCTGGCCTCGCTGTCAGTCTTCAATCTCAATTAAAAACATCTGACCTCACCGTCAGTCATCGACATCCAGCCGGTACAAACATCTGACCTCGCTGTCAGTCATCAACATCACGTGAAAGCATCTGACATCGTTGTCAGTCATCGACACTCAGTCGGTAAAAACATCTGACCTCGCTGTCTGTCTTCAATTATCAAGTAAAATCATCCGACCTCACCGTTAGCCATCAATATCACGTCGGTAAAAGAATCTGACCTCGTTGTCAGTCATCGACATCAAGTCAGTAAAAACATCTGACCTCGCCGTCAGTCGTCAACATCACGTCGGTAAAATAATCTGACTTTACCGTCAGCTCTCGACATCACGTCGGTAAAATCATCCGACCACGTTGTCAGTCCTCGACATCAAGTCAGTAAAAACATCTGGCCTCACTGTTAGTCTTCAATATCAATTAAAAACATCTGACCTCGCCATCAGTCATCGACATCCAGCCGGTAAAAACATCTGACCTCGCCGTCAGTCGTCGACATCACGTCGGTAAAATCATCCGACCACGCCGTCAGTCCTCGACATCAAGTCGGTAAAAACATCTGGCCTCGCCGTCAGTCTTCAATTTCAATTAAAAACATCTGACCTCGCCGTCAGTCATCGACATCCAGCCGGTAAAAACATCTGACCTCGCCGTCATTCGTCGACATCACGTCGGTAAAATCATCTGACCTCGCTGTCAGTCCTCGACATCAAGTCGGTAAAAACATCTGACCTCGCCGTCAGTCAACAACATCACGTAAAAACATCTGACCTCGGCGTCAGTCTTCGACATCCAGTCGGTAAAATCATCTGACCTTGCCGTCAGGCATCAACATCACGTCAGTAAAATCATCTGACCTCGTTGTCAGTCATCGACATCAATTCATTAAAAACATCTAACCTCGCCGTCAGTCATCGACATCACGTCGGTAAAATCATCTGACCTCACTGTCAGTCCTCGACATCACGTCGGTAAAATTATCCGACCACGCTGTCAGTCCTCGACATCAAGTCGGTAAAAACATCTGGCCTCGCCGTCAGTCTTCAATATCAATTAAAAACATCTGACCTCACCGTCAGTCATCAACATCCAGCCGGTAAAAACATCTGACCTCGCCGTCAGTCGTCGAATTCACGTCGGTAAAAACATATGACCCCGCCGTCAGTCATCATCATCACGTCGGTAAAATCATCTGACCTCGCCGTCAGTCCTCGACATCATGTCGGTAAAAACATCTGACCTCGCTGTCAGTCATCGACATCACGTGAAAGCAGCGGAACTCGTCGTCAGTCATCGACAATCAGTCGGTAAAAACATATGACCTCGCCAACAGTCTTCAATTATCAAGTAAAATCATCTGACCTCGCTGTCAGTCATCAATATCCAGTTGGTAAAAACATCTGACCTCGCATTCAGTCATTAACATCACGTCGGTAAAATCATCTGACCTCGCAGTCAGTCCTCGATATCAAGTCGGTAAAACCATTTGAACTCTTCATCAGTCTTTAATATCAAGTAAAAACATCTGACCTCGCCGCCAGTCATCGACATCCAGTCGATAAAACCATCTAGCCTTGCTGTCAGTCTTCAATATCAATTAAAAACATCTGACCTCGCCGTCAGTCATCGACATCCAGCCAGTACAAACATCTAACCCCGTCGTCAGTAATCAACATCACGTGAAAGCATCTGACCTCGCTGTTAGTCATCGACACTCAGTCGGTAAAAACATCTGACCTCGCCGTCAGTCTTCAATTATCAAGTAAAATCATCTGACCTCACCATCAGCCATCAACATCACGTCGGTAAAAGAATCTGACCTCGTTGTCAGTCATCGACATCATGTCAGTAAAAACATCTGACCTCGCCGTCAGTCATCGACATCACGTCAGGAAAATCATCTGACCTCGCCGCCAGTCCTCGACATCACGTCGGTAAAATCATCTGACCACGTCGTCCGTCCTCGACATCAAGTCGGTAAAAACATCTGGCCTCGCCGTCAGTCTTCAATCTCAATTAAAAACATCTGACCTCACCGTCAGTCATCGACATCCAGCCGGTACAAACATCTGACCTCGCTGTCAGTCATCAACATCACGTGAAAGCATCTGACCTCGCTGTCAGTCATCAACACTCAGTCGGTAAAAACATCTGACCTCGCTGTCTGTCTTCAATTATCAAGTAAAATCATCTGACCTCACCGTTAGCCATCAACATCACGTCGATAAAAGAATCTGACCTCGTTGTCAGTCATCGACATCAAGTCAGTAAAAACATCTGACCTCGCCGTCAGTCGTCGACATCACGTCGGTAAAATAATCTGACTTTACCGTCAGTTTTCGACATCACGTCGGTAAAATCATCCGACCACGCTGTCAGTCCTCGACATCAAGTCAGTAACAACATCTGGCCTCACTATTAGTCTTCAATATCAATTAAAAACATCTGACCTCGCCGTCAGTCATCGACATCCAGCCGGTAAAAACATCTGACCTCGCCGTCAGTCGTCGACATCACGTCGGTAAAATCATCCGACCACGCCGTCAGTCCTCGACATCAAGTCGGTAAAAACATCTGGCCTCGCCGTCAGTCTTCAATTTCAATTAAAAACATCTGACCTCGCCGTCAGTCATCATCATCACGTCGGTAAAATCATCTGACCTCGCCGCCAGTCCTCGACATCATGTCGGTAAAAACATCTGACCTCGCTGTCAGTCATTGACATCACGTGAAAGCAGCAAAACTCGCTGTCAGTCATCGACACTTAGTCGGTAAACACATATGACCTCGCCAACAGTCTTCAATTATCAAGTAAAATCATCTGACCTCGCCGTCAGTCATCAATATCCAGTTGGTAAAAACATCTGACCTCGCATTCAGTCATTAACATCACGTCGGTAAAATCATCTGACCTCGCAGTCAGTCCTCGATATCAAGTCGGTAAAAACATTTGAACTCTTCATCAGTCCTTAATATCAAGTAAAAACATCTGACCTCGCTGCCAGTCATCGACATCCAGTCGATAAAACCATCTAGCCTTGCTGTCAGTCTTCAATATCAATTAAAAACTTCTGACCTCGCCGTCAGTCATCGACATCCAGCCGGTACAAACATCTAACCTCGTCGTCAGTAATCAACATCACGTGAAAGCATCTGACCTCGCTGTTAGTCATCGACACTCAGTCGGTAAAATCATCTGACCCCGTCGTCAGTCTTCAATTATCAAGTAAAATCATCTGACCTCACCATCAGCCATCAACATCACGTCGGTAAAAGAATCTGACCTCATTGTCAGTCATCGACATCATGTCAGTAAAAACATCTGACCTCGCCGTCAGTCATCGACATCACGTCGGTAAAATCATCTGACCTCGCCGCCAGTCCTTGACATCACGTCGGTAAAATCATCTGACCACGTCGTCCGTCCTCGACATCCAGTCGGTAAAAACATCTGGCCTCGCTGTCAGTCTTCAATCTCAATTAAAAACATCTGACCTCACCGTCAGTCATCGACATCCAGCCGGTACAAACATCTGACCTCGCTGTCAGTCATCAACATCACGTGAAAGCATCTGACATCGCTGTCAGTCATCGACACTCAGTCGGTAAAAACATCTGACCTCGCTGTCTGTCTTCAATTATCAAGTAAAATCATCCGACCTCACCGTTAGCCATCAACATCACGTCGGTAAAAGAATCTGACCTCGTTGTCAGTCATCGACATCAAGTCAGTAAAAACATCTGACCTCGCCGTCAGTCGTCAACATCACGTCGGTAAAATAATCTGACTTTACCGTCAGCTCTCTACATCACGTCGGTAAAATCATCCGACCACGCTGTCAGTCCTCGACATCAAGTCCGTAAAAACATCTGGCCTCACTGTTAGTCTTCAATATCAATTAAAAACATCTGACCTCGCCATCATTCATCGACATCTAGCCGGTAAAAACATCTGACCTCGCCATCAGTCGTCGACATCACGTCGGTAAAATCATCCGACCACGCCGTCAGTCCTCGACATCAAGTCGGTAAAAACATCTGGCCTCGCCGTCAGTCTTCAATTTCAATTAAAAACATCTGACCTCGCCGTCAGTCATCGACATCCAGCCGGTAAAAACATCTGACCTCGCCGTCATTCGTCGACATCACGTCGGTAAAATCATCTGACCTCGCTGTCAGTCCTCGACATCAAGTCGGTAAAAACATCTGACCTCGCCGTCAGTCAACAACATCACGTAAAAACATCTGACCTCAGCGTCAGTCTTCGACATCCAGTCGGTAAAATCATCTGACCTTGCCGTCAGGCATCAACATCACGTTAGTAAAATCATCTGACCTCGTTGTCAGTCATCGACATCAAGTCATTAAAAACATATGACCTCGCCGTCAGTCATCGACATCACGTCGGTAAAATCATCTGACCTCACTGTCAGTCCTCGACATCACGTCGGTAAAATTATCCGACCACGCTGTCAGTCCTCGACATCAAGTCGGAAAAAACATCTGGCCTCGCCGTCAGTCTTCAATATCAATTAAAAACATCTGACGTCACCGTCAGTCATCAACATCCAGCCGGTAAAAACATCTGACCTCGCCGTCAGTCGTCGAATTCACGTCGGTAAAAACATATGACCCCGCCGTCAGTCATCATCATCACGTCGGTAAAATCATCTGACCTCGCCGTCAGTCCTCGACATCATGTCGGTAAAAACATCTGACCTCGCTGTCAGTCATCGACATCACGTGAAAGCAGCGGAACTCGTCGTCAGTCATCGACACTCAGTCGGTAAAAACATATGACCTCGCCAACAGTCTTCAATTATCAAGTAAAATCATCTGACCTCGCCGTCAGTCATCAATATCCAGTTGGTAAAAACATCTGACCTCGCATTCAGTCATTAACATCACGTCGGTAAAATCATCTGACCTCGCAGTCAGTCCTCGATATCAAGTCGGTAAAACCATTTGAACTCTTCATCAGTCTTTAATATCAAGTAAAAACACCTGACCTCGCCGCCAGTCATCGACATCCAGTCGATAAAACCATCTAGCCTTGCTGTCAGTCTTCAATATCAATTAAAAACATCCGACCTCGCCGTCAGTCATCGACATCCAGCCAGTACAAACATCTAACCTCGTCGTCAGTAATCAACATCACGTGAAAGCATCTGACCTCGCTGTTAGTCATCGACACTCAGTCTGTAAAAACATCTGACCTCGCCGTCAGTCTTCAATTATCAAGTAAAATCATCTGACCTCACCATCAGCCATCAACATCACGTCGTAAAAGAATCTGACCTCGTTGTCAGTCATCGACATCATGTCAGTAAAAACATCTGACCTCGCCGTCAGTCATCGACATCACGTCAGGAAAATCATCTGACCTCGCCGCCAGTCCTCGACATCACGTCGGTAAAATCATCTGACCACGTCGTCCGTCCTCGACATCAAGTCGGTAAAAACATCTGGCCTCGCCGTCAGTCTTCAATCTCAATTAAAACATCTGACCTCACCGTCAGTCATCGACATCCAGCCGGTACAAACATCTGACCCCGCTGTCAGTCATCAACATCACGTGAAAGCATCTGACCTCGCTGTCAGTCATCAACACTCAGTCGGTAAAAACATCTGACCTCGCTGTCTGTCTTCAATTATCAAGTAAAATCATCTGACCTCACCGTTAGCCATCAACATCACGTCGATAAAAGAATCTGACCTCGTTGTCAGTCATCGACATCAAGTCAGTAAAAACATCTGACCTCGCCGTCAGTCGTCGACATCACGTCGGTAAAATAATCTGACTTTACCGTCAGTTTTCGACATCACGTCGGTAAAATCATCCGACCACGCTGTCAGTCCTCGACATCAAGTCAGTAAAAACATCTGGCCTCACTGTTAGTCTTCAATATCAATTAAAAACATCTGACCTCGCCGTCAGTCATCGACATCCAGCCGGTAAAAACATCTGACCTCGCCGTCAGTCGTCGACATCACGTCGGTAAAATCATCCGACCACGCCGTCAGTCCTCGACATCAAGTCGGTAAAAACATCTGGCCTCGCCGTCAGTCTTCAATTTCAATTAAAAACATCTGACCTCGCCGTCAGTCATCATCATCACGTCGATAAAATCATCTGACCTCGCCGTCAATCCTCGACATCATGTCGGTAAAAACATCTGACCTCGCTGTCAGTCATTGACATCACGTGAAAGCAGCAAAACTCGCTGTCAGTCATCGACACTTAGTCGGTAAACACATATGACCTCGCCAATAGTCTTCAATTATCAAGTAAAATCATCTGGCCTCGCCGTCAGTCATCAATATCAAGTTGGTAAAAACATCTGACCTCGCATTCAGTCATTAACATCACGTCGGTAAAATCATCTGACCTCGCAGTCAGTCCTCGATATCAAGTCGGTAAAAACATTTGAACTCTTCATTAGTCCTTAATATCAAGTAAAAACATCTGACCTCGCTGCCAGTCATCGACATCCAGTCGATAAAACCATCTAGCCTTGCTGTCAGTCTTCAATATCAATTAAAAACATCTGACCTCGCCGTCAGTCATCGACATCCAGCCGGTACAAACATCTAACCTCGTCGTCAGTAATCAACATCACGTGAAAGCATCTGACCTCGCTGTTAGTCATCGACACTCAGTCGGTAAAATCATCTGACCCCGTCGTCAGTCTTCAATTATCAAGTAAAATCATCTGACCTCACCATCAGCCATCAACATCACGTCGGTAAAAGAATCTGACCTCGTTGTCAGTCATCGACATCATGTCAGTAAAAACATCTGACCTCGCCGTCAGTCATCGACATCACGTCGGTAAAATCATCTGACCTCGCCGCCAGTCCTTGACATCACGTCGGTAAAATCATCTGACCACGTCGTCCGTCCTCGACATCCAGTCGGTAAAAACATCTGGCCTCGCTGTCAGTCTTCAATCTCAATTAAAAACATATGACCTCACCGTCAGTCATCGACATCCAGCCGGTACAAACATCTGACCTCGCTGTCAGTCATCAACATCACGTGAAAGCATCTGACATCGCTGTCAGTCATCGACACTCAGTCGGTAAAAACATCTGACCTCGCTGTCTGTCTTCAATTATCAAGTAAAATCATCCGACCTCACCGTTAGCCATCAACATCACGTCGGTAAAAGAATCTGACCTCGTTGTCAGTCATCGACATCAAGTCAGTAAAAACATCTGACCTCGCCGTCAGTCGTCAACATCACGTCGGTAAAATAATCTGACTTTAACGTCAGCTCTCGACATCACGTCGGTAAAATCATCCGACCACGCTGTCAGTCCTCGACATCAAGTCAGTAAAAACATCTGGCCTCACTGTTAGTCTTCAATATCAATTAAAAACATCTGACCTCGCCATCAGTCATCGACATCCAGCCGGTAAAAAGATCTGACCTCGCCGTCAGTCGTCGACATCACGTCGGTAAAATCATCCGACCACGCCGTCAGTCCTCGACATCAAGTCGGTAAAAACATCTGGCCTCGCCGTCAGTCTTCAATTTCAATTAAAAACATCTGACCTCGCCGTCAGTCATCGACATCCAGCCGGTAAAAACATCTGACCTCGCCGTCATTCGTCGACATCACGTCGGTAAAATCATCTGACCTCGCTGTCAGTCCTCGACATCAAGTCGGTAAAAACATCTGACCTCGCCGTCAGTCAACAACATCACGTAAAAACATCTGACCTCGGCGTCAGTCTTCGACATCCAGTCGGTAAAATCATCTGACCTTGCCGTCAGGCATCAACATCACGTCAGTAAAATCATCTGACCTCGTTGTCAGTCATCGACATCAAGTCATTAAAAACATCTGACCTCGCTGTCAGTCATCGACATCACGT
Source organism: Lathyrus sativus (assembly GCA_963859935.3). Lineage (NCBI taxonomy): Eukaryota > Viridiplantae > Streptophyta > Magnoliopsida > Fabales > Fabaceae > Lathyrus > Lathyrus sativus. Next base: position 220,277 of record CAWUDS030001983.1, read on the forward strand.
CGGTAAAATCATCTGACCTCACTGTCAGTCCTCGACATCACGTCGGTAAAATTATCCGACCACGCTGTCAGTACTCGACATCAAGTCGGTAAAAACATCTGGCCTCGCCGTCAGTCTTCAATATCAATTAAAAACATCTGACCTCACCGTCAGTCATCAACATCCAGCCGGTAAAAACATCTGACCTCGCCGTCAGTCGTCGAATTCACATCGGTAAAAACATATGACCCCGCCGTCAGTCATCATCATCACGTCGGTAAAATCATCTGACCTCGCCGTCAGTCCTCGACATCATGTCGGTAAAAACATCTGACCTCGCTGTCAGTCATCGACATCACGTGAAAGCAGCGGAACTCGTCGTCAGTCATCGACACTCAGTCGGTAAAAACATATGACCTCGCCAACAGTCTTCAATTATCAAGTAAAATCATCTGACCTCGCCGTCAGTCATCAATATCCAGTTGGTAAAATCATCTGACCTCGCATTCAGTCATTAACATCACGTCGGTAAAATCATCTGACCTCGCAGTCAGTCCTCGATATCAAGTCGGTAAAACCATTTGAACTCTTCATCAGTCTTTAATATCAAGTAAAAACATCTGACCTCGCCGCCAGTTATCGACATCCAGTCGATAAAACCATCTAGCCTTGCTGTCAGTCTTCAATATCAATTAAAAACATCTGACCTCGCCGTCAGTCATCGACATCCAGCCAATACAAACATCTAACCTCGTCGTCAGTAATCAACATCACGTGAAAGCATCTGACCTCGCTGTTAGTCATCGACACTCAGTCGGTAAAAACATCTGACCTCGCCGTCAGTCTTCAATTATCAAGTAAAATCATCTGACCTCACCATCAGCCATCAACATCACGTCGGTAAAAGAATCTGACCTCGTTGTCAGTCATCGACATCATGTCAGTAAAAACATCTGACCTCGCCGTCAGTCATCGACATCACGTCAGGAAAATCATCTGACCTCGCCGCCAGTCCTCGACATCACGTCGGTAAAATCATCTGACCACGTCGTCCGTCCTCGACATCAAGTCGGTAAAAACATCTGGCCTCGCCGTCAGTCTTCAATCTTAATTAAAAACATCTGACCTCACCGTCAGTCATCGACATCCAGCCGGTACAAACATCTGACCTCGCTGTCAGTCATCAACATCACGTGAAAGCATCTGACCTCGCTGTCAGTCATCAACACTCAGTCGGTAGAAACATCTGACCTCGCTGTCTGTCTTCAATTATCAAGTAAAATCATCTGACCTCACCGTTAGCCATCAACATCACGTCGATAAAAGAATCTGACCTCGTTGTCAGTCATCGACATCAAGTCAGTAAAAACATCTGACCTCGCCGTCAGTCGTCGACATCACGTCGGTAAAATAATCTGACTTTACCGTCAGTTTTCGACATCACGTCGGTAAAATCATCCGACCACGCTGTCAGTCCTCGACATCAAGTCAGTAAAAACATCTGGCCTCACTGTTAGTGTTCAATATCAATTAAAAACATCTGACCTCGCCGTCAGTCATCGACATCCAGCCGGTAAAAACATCTGACCTCGCCGTCAGTCGTCGACATCACGTCGGTAAAATCATCCGACCACGCCGTCAGTCCTCGACATCAAGTCGGTAAAAACATCTGGCCTCGCCGTCAGTCTTCAATTTCAATTAAAAACATCTGACCTCGCTGTCAGTCATCATCATCACGTCGGTAAAATCATCTGACATCGCCGTCAGTCCTCGACATCATGTCGGTAAAAACATCTGACCTCGCTGTCAGTCATTGACATCACGTGAAAGCAGCAAAACTCGCCGTCAGTCATCGACACTTAGTCGGTAAACACATATGACCTCGCCAACAGTCTTCAATTATCAAGTAAAATCATCTGACCTCGCCGTCAGTCATCAATATCCAGTTGGTAAAAACATCTGACCTCGCATTCAGTCATTAACATCACGTCGGTAAAATCATCTGACCTCGCAGTCAGTCCTTGATATCAAGTCGGTAAAAACATTTGAACTCTTCATCAGTCCTTAATATCAAGTAAAAACATCTGACCTCGCTGCCAATCATCGACATCCAGTCGATAAAACCATCTAGCCTTGCTGTCAGTCTTCAATATCAATTAAAAACATCTGACCTCGCCGTCAGTCATCGACATCCAGCCGGTACAAACATCTAACCTCGTCGTCAGTAATCAACATCACGTGAAAGCATCTGACCTCGCTGTTAGTCATCGACACTCAGTCGGTAAAATCATCTGACCCCGTCGTCAGTCTTCAATTATCAAGTAAAATCATCTGACCTCACCATCAGCCATCAACATCACGTCGGTAAAAGAATCTGACCTCGTTGTCAGTCATCGACATCATGTCAGTAAAAACATCTGACCTCGCCGTCAGTCATCGACATCACGTCGGTAAAATCATCTGACCTCGCCGCCAGTCCTTGACATCACATCGGTAAAATCATCTGACCACGTCGTCCGTCCTCGACATCCAGTCGGTAAAAACATCTGGCCTCGCTGTCAGTCTTCAATCTCAATTAAAAACATCTGACCTCACCGTCAGTCATCGACATCCAGCCGGTACAAACATCTGACCTCGCTGTCAGTCATCAACATCACGTGAAAGCATCTGACATCGCTGTCATTCATCGACACTCAGTCGGTAAAAACATCTGACCTCGCTGTCTGTCTTCAATTATCAAGTAAAATCATCCGACCTCACCGTTAGCCATCAACATCACGTCGGTAAAAGAATCTGACCTCGTTGTCAGTCATCGACATCAAGTCAGTAAAAACATCTGACCTCGCCGTCAGTCGTCGACATCACGTTGGTAAAATAATCTGACTTTACCGTCAGTTTTCGACATCACGTAGGTAAAATCATCCGACCACGCTGTCAGTCCTCGACATCAAGTCAGTAAAAACATCTGGCCTTACTGTTAGTCTTCAATATCAATTAAAAACATCTGACCTCGCCATCAGTCATCGACATCCAGCCGGTAAAAATATCTGACCTCGCCGTCAGTCGTCGACATCACGTCGGTAAAATCATCCGACCACGCCGTCAGTCCTCGACATCAAGTCGGTAAAAACATCTGGCCTCGCCGTCAGTCTTCAATTTCAATTAAAAACATCTGACCTCGCCGTCAGTCATCGACATCCAGCCGGTAAAAACATCTGACCTCGCCGTCATTCGTCGACATCACGTCGGTAAAATCATCTGACCTCGCTGTCAGTCCTCGACATCAAGTCGGTAAAAACATCTGACCTCGCCGTCAGTCAACAACATCACGTAAAAACATCTGACCTCGGCGTCAGTCTTCGACATCCAGTCGGTAAAAACATCTGACCTTGCCGTCAGCCATCAACATCACGTCAGTAAAATCATCTGACCTCATTGTCAGTCATCGACATCAAGTCATTAAAAACATCTGACCTTGCCGTCAGTCATCGACATCACGTCGGTAAAATCATCTGACCTCACCGTCAGTCCTCGACATCACGTCAGTAAAATTATCCGACCACGCTGTCAGTCCTCGACATCAAGTCGGTAAAAACATCTGGCCTCGCCGTCAGTCTTCAATATCAATTAAAAACATCTGACCTCACCGTCAGTCATCAACATCCAGCCGGTAAAAACATCTGACCTCGCCGTCAATCGTCGAATTCACGTCGGTAAAAACATATGACCCCGCTGTCAGTCATCATCATCACGTCGGTAAAATCATCTGACCTCGCCGTCAGTCCTCGACATCATGTCGGTAAAAACATCTGACCTCGCTGTCAGTCATTGACATCACGTGAAAGCAACAGAACTCGCCGTCAGTCATCGACACTTAGTCGGTAAACACATATGACCTCGCCAACAGTCTTCAATTATCAAGTAAAATCATCTGACCTCGCCGTCAGTCATCAATATCCAGTTGGTAAAAACATCTGACCTCGCATTCAGTCATTAACATCACATCGGTAAAATCATCTGACCTCGCAGCCAGTCCTCGATATCAAGTCGGTAAAAACATTTGAACTCTTCATCAGTCCTTAATATCAAGTAAAAACATCTGACCTCGCTGCCAGTCATCGACATCCAGTCGATAAAACCATCTAGCCTTGCTGTCAGTCTTCAATATCAATTAAAAACATCTGACCTCGCCGTCAGTCATCGACATCCAGCCGGTACAAACATCTAACCTCGTCGTCAGTAATCAACATCACGTGAAAGCATCTGACCTCGCTGTTAGTCATCGACACTCAGTCGGTAAAAACATCTGACCCCGTCGTCAGTCTTCAATTATCAAGTAAAATCATCTGACCTCACCATCAGCCATCAACATCACGTCGGTAAAAGAATCTGACCTCGTTGTCAGTCATCGACATCATGTCAGTAAAAACATCTGACGTCGCCGTCAGTCATCGACATCACGTCGGTAAAATCATCTGACCTCGCCGCCAGTCCTCGACATCACGTCGGTAAAATCATCTGACCACGTCGTCCGTCCTCGACATCAAGTCGGTAAAAACATCTGGCCTCGCTGTCAGTCTTCAATCTCAATTAAAAACATCTGACCTCACCGTCAGTCATCGACATCCAGCCGGTACAAACATCTGACCTCGCTGTCAGTCATGAACATCACGTGAAAGCATCTGACCTCGCTGTCAGTCATCAACACTCAGTCGGTAAAAACATCTGACCTCGCTGTTTGTCTTCAATTATCAAGTAAAATCATCTGACCTCACCGTTAGCCATCAACATCACGTCTGTAAAAGAATCTGACCTCGTTGTCAGTCATCGACATCAAGTCAGTAAAAACATCTGACCTCGCCGTCAGTCGTCGACATCATGTCGGTAAAATAATCTGACTTTACCGTCAGTTTTCGACATCACGTCGGTAAAATCATCCGACCACGCTGTCAGTCCTCGACATCAAGTCAGTAAAAACATCTGGCCTCACTGTTAGTCTTCAATATCAATTAAAAACATCTGACCTCGCCGTCAGTCGTCGACATCTAGCCGGTAAAAACATCTGACGTCGCCGTCAGTCGTCGACATCACGCCGGTAAAATCATCTGACCTCGCTGTCAGTCCTCGACATCAAGTCGGTAAAAACATCTGGCCTCGCCGTCAGTTTTCAATATCAATTAAAAACATCTGACCTCGCCGTCAGTCATCTACATCCAGCCGGTAAAAACATATGACCTCGCCGTCATTCGTCGACATCACGTCGGTAAAATCATCTGACCTCGCTATTAGTCCTCGACATCAAGTCGGTAAAAACATCTGACCTCGCCGTCAGTCAACAACATCACGTAAAAACATCTGACCTCGGCATCAGTCTTCGACATCCAGTCGGTAAAATCATCTGACCTCGCTGTCAGCCATCACCATCACGTCAGTAAAATCATCTGACCTCATTGTCAGTCATCGACATCAAGTCATTAAAAACATCTAACCTCGCCGTCAGTCATCGACATCACGTCGGTAAAATCATCTAACCTCGCCGTCAGTCCTCGACATCACGTCGGTAAAATCATCCGACCACGCCGTCAGTCCTCGACATCAAGTCGGTAGAAACATCTGGCCTCGCCGTCAGTCTTCAATATCAATTAATAACATCTGACCTCGCTGTCTGTCATCGACATCCAACCAATAAAAACATCTGACCTCGCCGTCAGTCATCAACATCACGTGAAAGCAGCAGAACTCGCTGTCAGTCATCGACACTCAGTCGGTAAAAACATCTGACCTCGCTGTCTGTCTTCAATTATCAAGTAAAATCAACTGACCTTACCGTCAGTCATCAATATCCAGTCGGTAAAAACATCTGACCTCGCCGTCAGTCCTCGACATCATGTCGGTAAAATCATCTGACCTTACCGTCAGTCATCGATATCACGTCGGTAAAATCATCTAACCTCACTGTCAGTCCTCGACATCACGTCGGTAAAATCATCCGACCACGCTGTTTGTCCTCGACATCAAGTCGGTAAAAACATCTGGCCTCGCCGTCAGTGTTCAATATCAATTAAAAACATCTGACCTCGTTGTCAGTCATCGACATCCAGCCGGTAAAAACATCTGACCTCGTCGTCATTCAGCAACATCACGTCGATAAAAACATCTGACCCCGCCGTCAGTCATCAACATCACGTCAGTAAAATCATCTGACCTCGCCGTCAGTCCTTGACATCATGTCGGTAAAAACATCTGACCTCGCTGTCAGTCATCGACATCACGTGAAAGCAGCAGAACTCGCTGTCAGTCATCGACACTCATTCGGTAAAAACATCTGACCTCGCCAACAGTCTTCAATTATCAAGTAAATCATCTGACCTCGCTGTCAGTCATCAATTTCCAGTCGGTAAAAACATCTGACCTCGCAGTCAGTCATTAGCATCACGTCGGTAAAATTATCTGACCTCGCCGTCAGTCCTCGACATCAAGTCGGTAAAAACATTTGAACTCTCCATCAGTCTTTAATATCAAGTAAAAACATCTGACCTCGCCGTCAGTCATCGACATCCAGTCGATAAAAACATCTAGCCTCGCATTCAGTCTTCAATATCAATTAAAAACATCTGACCTCGCCGTCAGTCATCGACATCCAGCCGGTACAAACATCTGACCTCGCCGTCAGTCATCAACATCATGTGAAAGCATCTGACCTCGTTGTTAGTCATCGACACTTAGTCGGTAAAAACATCTGACCTCGCTGTCAGTCTTCAATTATCAAGTAAAATCATCTGACCTCACCGTTAGCCATCAACATCACGTCGGTAAAAGAACCTGACCTCGTTGTCAGTCATCGACATCAGGTCAGTAAAAACATCTGACCTCGCTGTCAGTCATCTACATCACATCAGTAAAATCATCTGACCTCGCCGTCAATCCTCGAAATCATTTCGGTAAAATCATCTGACCACGCTGTCCATCCTCGACATCAAGTCGGTAAAAACATCTGGCCTCGCCGTCAATCTTCAATATCAATTAAAACATTTGACCTCGCCGTCAGTCATCGACATCCATCCGGTAAAAACAACTGACCTCACCGTCAGTCGTCGACATCACGTCGGTAAAATCATCTGACCTCACTGTCAGTCCTCGACATCAAGTCGGTAAAACATATGACCTCGCCGTCAGTCAACAACATCACGTAAAAACATCTGACCTCGGCGTCAGTCTTCGACATCCAGTCGGTAAAGTCATCTGACCTGGCCGTCAGTCATCAACATCACGTCGATAAAATCATCTGACCTCGCTGTCAGTCCTCGACATCATGTCGGTAAAAACATCTGACCTCGCTGTCAGTCATCGACATCACGTGAAAGCAGCAGAACTCGCCGTCAGTCATCGACACTCAGTCGGTAAAAACATCTGACCTCGCCAACAGTCTTCAATTATCAAGTAAAATCATCTGACCTCGCCGTCAGTCATCAATATCCAGTCGGTAAAAACATCTGACCTCGCAGTCAGTCATTAACATCACGTCGGTAAAATCATCTGACCTCGCCGTCAGTCCTCGATATCAAGTCGGTAAAAACATTTGAACTCTCCATCAGTCTTTAATATCAAGTAAAAACATCTGACCTCGGCGTCAGTCATCGACATCCAGTCGATAAAAACATCTAGCCTCGCCATTAGTCTTCATTATCAATTGAAAACATCTGACCTCGCCGTCAGTCATCAACATCACGTGAAAGCATCTGACCTCGCTGTTAGTCATCGACACTTAGTCGGTAAAAACATCTGACCTCGCCGTCAATCTTCAATTATCAAGTAAAATCATCTGACCTCACCATCAGCCATCAACATCACGCCGGTAAAAGAATCTGACCTCGTTGTCAGTCATCGACATCAGGTTATTAAAAGCATCTGACCTCGCCATCAGTCATCGACATCACGTCAGTAAAATCATCTGACCTCGCCGTCAGTCCTCGACATCACGTTGGTAAAATCATCTAACCACGCCGTCCGTCCTCGACATCAAGTCGGTAAAAACATCCAGCCTCGCCGTCAGTCTACAATCTCAATTAAAAACATCTGACCTCACCGTCAGGCATCGACATCCAGTCGGTACAAACATCTGACCTCGCCGTCAGTCATCAACATCACGTGAAAGCATCTGACCTCGCTGTCAGTTATCGACACTCAGTCTGTAAAAACATCTAACCTTGCTGTCTGTCTTCAATTATCATGTAAAATCATCTGACCTCACTGTCAGCCATCAACATCACGTCGGTAAAAGAATCAGACCTCGTTGTTAGTCATCGACATCAAGTCAGTAAAAACATCTCACCTCGCCGTCAGTCATCGACATCACGGCGGTAAAATCATCTGACCTCACCGTCAGTCCTCAACATCACGTCGGTAAAATCATCCGACCACGCCGTCAGTCCTCGGCATCAAGTCAGTAAAAACATCTGGCCTCGCCGTCAGTCATCAACATCACGTTAAAACATCTAACCTCGGCGTCAGTCTTCGACATCCAGTCGGTAAAAACTTCTGACCTCGCCGACAGTAATCAACATCACGTCAGTAAAATCATCTGACCTCGTTGTCAGTCATCGACATCAAGTCATTAAAAACATTTGACCTCGCCGTCAGTCATCGACACCACGTCGGTAAAATCATCTTACCTCGTCGTCAGTACTCGACATCACGTCGGTAAAATCATCTGACCAGGCTGTCAGTCCTCGACATCAAGTCGGTAAAAATATCTGGTCTCGCTGTCAGTCTTCAATATCAATTAAAGACATCTGACCTCGCCGTCTGTCATCGACATCCAACCCATAAAAACATCTGACCTCGCTGTCAGTCATCAACATCACATGAAAGCATCTGACCTCGCTGTCAGTCATCGATACTTAGTCGGTAAAAACATCTGACCTCACCGTTAGTCTCAATTATCAAGTAAAATCATATGACCTCACCGTCAGCCATCAACATCACGTCGGTAAAAGAATCTGACCTCGTTGTCAGTCATCGACATCAAGTCAGTAAAATCATCTGACCTCGCTGTCAGTCTCAATTATCAAGTAAAATCATCTGACCTCACCGTCAGCCACTAACATCACGTTGATAAAAGAATCTGACCTCACCGTCAGCCACCAACATCACGTCGGTAAATGAATCTGACCTTGTTGTCAGCCATCGACATCACGTCGGTAAAATCATCTGACCTCGCCGTCAGTCCTCGACATCACGTCGCTAAAATCATCTGATCACGTCGTCAGTCCTCGACATTAAGTCGGTTAAAACATTTACCCTCGCTGTTAGTCTTCAATATCAATTAAAAACATCTGACCTCGTCGTCAGTCATCGACATCCAGCCGGTAAAAACATCTGACCTCGTCGTCAGTCATCGACATCACGTCGGTAAAATCATCTGACCTCGCCGTCTGTCCTAGACATCAAGTCAGTAAAGACATCTGACCTCGCCGTCAGTCATCAACATCACGTAAAAACATCTGACCTCGTCGTCAGTCTTCGATATCCAGTAGGTAAAAACATCTAACCTCGCTGACAGTCATCAACATCACGTCAGTAAAATCATCTGACGTCGTCGTCATTCATTGACATCAAGTTGGTAAAAACATCTGACCTCGCCGTCAGTCATCGACATCAGGTCGGTAAAATCATCAGGCTTCGCCGTCAGTCCTCGACATCATGTCTGTAAAAACATATGACCTTGCAGTCAGTCAAAGACATCACATCGATAAAATCATCTGACCTAGCCGTCAGTTCTCGACATCAAATCGGTAAGAACGTTTGAACTCGCCGTCAGTCATCGACATCATGTGAAAGTATTTGACCTCGCCGCCAGTCATCGACATCCATTCGGTAAAAACATCTGACCTCGCTGTCAGTCATCAACATCATGTCGGTAAAATCATTTGACCTCGTCGTCATTCCTCGACATCAAGTCGGTAAAATCATCTGACCTCGCTGTCAGTCATCGACATCACGTCGGTAAAATCATCTGACCACGCCGTTAGTCCTCGACATCAAATCGGTACAAACATCTGGCCTTGCCGTCAGTCATCAATATCACGTCGGAAAAATCATCTGACCTCGCCGTCAGTCCTCGACATCATGTCAGTAAAAACATCTAACCTAGTTGTCAGTCATCGACATCACGTGAAAGCAGCAGAACTCGCCGTCAGTCATCGACACTCAGTCAGTAAAAACATCTGACCTCGCTGTTGCACCCTAAAATTTGCTCAACCTATTTCACTTGGTTTATGTTTCAATTGCATTAGCATTTGCATATAGAGTCATGTACATAGTCTAATCATCTGCATAGCATAGCATAGCAAGTCATCCAACAAGGGACCAATTACTATTCTCATCTCTATGAGCCTATCAAGAGATTGTTGTTCAAATTCAATCTTATCCAAGTCATCAGGAAGAAATTGAAACCCAGAGAGGTCATTGGACCAAGCAGTGGATTTATCTCCTATCTGAGGGTATCTGAATATCATCAAAGAAGTTGTGAGATGTGAATTGAGCATGGAGGGTATATAGACATCATAGAGGACCTAGAGGGTCATTTTGAAAGTTAGACAAGTCATTGATGTGATTACAAGAGTTGCAGTTGAAGACAGTCAACTAGGGTTTCATCTAGGTCAACCCTAGGTCAACCCTAGGTCAAATGATTGATTGAAAGGCATCAAGGTCTATTTGAGAGATGTGGGGTTCATCATTTGACATGTAGATAAGGATTTGGTGTTGTGCCAAGAAGAAATCAAGAGAAATCAAGAAGAAGAGGAGTTTCTAAATTTGGGTTTCTGTGTAAAATCCTCTGATTTAGGTCAAACTTCCAAGCAAGATAAGTCAAAAGGCAAGCTTCAAATGGATCCTTGGCCAACATGAAACTTGTAGAGGATCTCAATACCTTTAATTTGAGTGGTGGAAGACATCAAGGAGATTTATAGAACTCAAGTTATGGTCCTTGCAAGTTACAGGTCATCTGGGGCCTCTGAAATTTTGTCTGTGAAAGTTACTTGTCTTCCAAGCAACGTTTACCCCTCAAGGAGATTTCAAATGAATTTCTAGTCAACATAAGAGTTGTTCCTAATTGTCTTAGCTTTCTATAAAGGTATGGTATGTCTTCATATGATTTGTGGAACTCTACTTATGTCCTTGGCAAGCAAAGGGTATTTTGGTCATTTGAGAATTACAGGTCATTTCAAGCCTATGCCCAAAACTCATACAAGGAAGCTTCAAATGAAAAACTTCACAACATAAAACTTGCTCCAAATGACATTTTGAGCCTAGAAAATTGATCATGAAAGTTTGGAAAGGCTCATAGCTCAAGGTTTCAAATTTGGTCATTTAAAAGTGAATTTAATGAATAAAAGTGACTTAAAATTGAGATTTTTCATAACATGGCCAAATGGGATGAAATTATAGGTCATTTTGATTGGAAAAAATGTTTTAAGAACATTGGCAAAAGTAGATTTTTAAGTTTGGTTCAAAATTTGGAAGTTATGCTAGTTGGCTTACAAAGGAAGTAACATATCCAAAATCCAAGGGAATTGTGCACAAGAAGTTTCTACCAAGTTCTAGAGTGTTCTATGATCATCTATATATTGGGTAGAGTGGCTTAATTCAATGGTTGGTGATTCATTTTGATCAAAATACCAAGTTTCATCTCATTCTTCAAGTGTGAAAATTCATCCCAAACTCTATCAAACATTCATCAATTTCCAAAATCCTTGATCCTATCATCATCTACATCCTTCATAGATCCAATTTCCATCAAAATCTGTTTGAATTGAGGAGGAATTCGTGCTATCCAACTTCATCATCCAAATTGCAAAAGGAAGTGGTTATGGCAATTCAAGGAGTTTGAGCAAGAACTACTGCATACAAAATCAAGAATCAAGTTTGTTGATCAATTCCCAAGCATTGCAAGCTTTGGATCCAAGGAATTCTGCACCTGTTTTCATCATCAAACCAGGTTGGTGTTCTCATCGAATTGGCTAGATTTAGTTAGAATAAGGTAGAATCACTAGGTTAAAATGGTTAGGATTGGTTAGATGAATGTTTCTGATGACTTTGAAGGCATTTCATGGAAGTTACCATTGGAGTACCAAAACTGTTAGGGCTTAGAACACCTAGGTTAAGGCATGATAATCTTGGTTAGATAGATAAAAATGATCAGCAAAGTGTGTAGATTGTGTTAGTGTAAGAGTTAGCAAGAATTGGCATGGTTGATATCAGTGTAAAATGGTGGAGTCAAGGTGTTCTAGCTATCGGGTTTGGACCTAGAGGGAGTGTTGGAGGAAACTAATACCATGGTTGTGTTCCTGGGAAAGAATAGAGCAATTTTGGTCTTTGAAGTTTTAAAATCCGTGGCCAAACGAGGGAGAACAGAGGGATGGAAGATTCATGCATGGAGAGGGTTTTTCTGAACTTAGGGTTTCTAGAGGTAGGAGATGAAGGAGGATCGTTAGATCACATGCTGGACTTTGACTCTCAATCCAATCGCGTGGCTCACGTTTAAAGTTGAATTTGGAGGGAAGTATAAGGCAGCTACGCTGTGTTTCATTTAATCGTTCTGACTGGGCTCAGCAAATGTTACTAATCCCACCCCCTCAACGCAGGCCCATTCCAATTATAACTAAAATTTTTACTCTTTGCACCGCTTTTGGCTTTTTTATTTTCTTTTGAGTTTGCTGAGTAGCTGGGCCCAAACGCGCCTTGCTATGCGCGCCCCCCAGTCTGGGCCCATTGTTTTTTTTCAATGCTGTTAATTACTCATTGCACCCCCAGCCAACTTAATTCATATTAATTTCTTTTAATTTTGTTAATTCTTTAAAAAATCATAACAAATAGAAAATTGCATATTTTTAAATGGTTGTTTTTGCATCCTTCTCATAATTCTGTTAAGAAAATTATCATATAAAAAAAATTAGCATTTCATTTTATTTTTGTATTTTTAGTATATTTTTCTTTTAAATAGGTTGTAAATAATGTTTAGTTTAATGCTTGATTGTGTTGATTTTAGTTCAATTAGCTCCCCTTAGATTTAGGGTCCATTCTTTTTAGGGTGATTAACTTAGGACTTTAGCTTGTATATAAGATTTAATTCATAATTTTAGGATTAATTTTTAGATGATTTGTTTAGGTGTGATTAGAAGAATCAAAACAAGGGTTTAGAGATAACATAGGTGTAATAAATCATTTCTTTTAGGAGTTGTAGATTGAACTTTGGGGTATGGGACTATAGGGGTATTATGGGTAGATAATAGATCCCTTAGAAATACTAGGTTTCCCCTATTCTACTATTACTATCAGTATATTGCTTGCATTTGATTGACTGTGTGGTGTGCCCTCTCTAGGGTTATTATTTGACTGTGTGGGGTATTGGGCTTGTTTGGGGCTTGGGGTTTGAGCTGAAGACTGTGCTGATGAATACCATTTGGAGATCAAAGAGAATGAAGACCAACTTCCAGAGTTGATGAGGAGTATCTCTTGCTGGTAGCTGTTGAAGGTTATAGGATCTAGGAGTTAGGCAGAGCTCTAGAGTAGAAAACTTGATTCACAAATGTGGAAGGTCTTGTTTACCTCCATCCCTCTCTATGATGCAGAGTCTCTCTAAAACATTCACCCCCTTCCTTTGGAAGGCTTGGTGATAGTGTCTAAGAGATAGAACTCTTGAGAGAAATATTCTATGTGTTGTTAGCAGTCTGTTTGCCACCTTTGGTGGTCAACTAATTGCTTAACACCCCAGTTCATTCCTGTGATTGGTTCCTCAGCTGGGAGATTGAGACTTGAAGAAAAGCCATTGAATATGAAGACAAAGACCTTGCTTGAAGGCTGTGAAGATAAAGACTGATGCTTGCTTGAAGCTTGTAGATGTTTGGAGAGGACTTGAGGACAGATGTTGGTGCAAAGCTGTTGTTGCTGTTCATTTTTGCTGTTTAATTTTTGATGTATTGACTGAGTTTCCCTGACTGTATTGTTTGCCATTAACCTGTTAGGTTGAAAGTGAACCTTGTTCACTTTTGCCTGTTGTTTTCTAGGTTCGAGGTTGAGTGGGACTCCCTTGCCTCGCTTGTATTGCTGCATTCATGCATGTTTTACTGCTTTATTGTATATATGCTATTGGTTCTGTTTCCGTCCATTCCCTTAGGATCTCTATTTCTCTCTATGCAAGAGAGGAACATGATAGACATTAGGTCTTAACCCATGCATGATAACATTAGGTTAGTTTGATTCCCTTTTCAACCGTAGGTTAGAGTTCTGTCTCTTCATTCTCAAAACAAACAGAAAAACACAATAAATATTTCAAACACAATAAAAGACACTTCTTCCGTAAAAGAATGTGAACTCATCAAAACGTTATTTTTGTCCGCTTGGACTGTTAATCAGAAAACCCTTTTTCAGAAGGAATAAAAACAATCAAGACAGACCTGTGTCGTACGTGGCCCGAACTACGTTTGCTCTGATCTTTCATGTTGTATGAAAGTACGTAGGCATAGGATGCGATATCCTAGCGAGCAACCTTCCCCTCCTTTCCAGTAGGTAGGCGAACTACGTTGACTCTGATTTCTCGTTCCTGACGGGAATACATAGGCATAAAGTGCGATACTTTGCCGAGTCATTTTATTTTCTTTTTAACCCCAGACCTGTAGAGTAGATAGAATAACAATCCATACCCGAAAACAAGCGTGGATCCCGTCGAGTACGACGGACGTGAGGGGTGCTAATACCTTCCCCTTGCGTAACCGACTCCCGAACCCAGGTTTTGGTTGCGATGACCATACCTTTCCCCGTTTTGCGGTAGGTTTACCTCGAGCATTTCCTTTCCCTCCGTTGGGATAAATAACGCGCGGTGGCGACTCTTCTGTTCAGCCGGCGCCGATTTTCGCAGTAGCGACAACTGGCGACTCTACTGGGGATCCAACGTCCCCTGGCTGCTAAGGACTGCGATAGTTCCTTATGCATTTGGGATCCAACGTCCCTTAAGAGAGTCAATCCTAGCGCTTGTTTTCCCGTCGAGGATTTTGTATGGATTTATATTTCTGTCATTTACTTTCAGCATTATATTATTGTTATTATTGTTGTATTGGGGTGTGACGGGTGTTCTATGATTGAGAGATAAGCCGGACCTGGGCTTGAGTGCACCTAGAATTAGAGTGGAAAGTAGTGGGCGCGCACATGCTTTGCATGTCCTAGTGTCCTGCGAAATCCACACTCAGACGAGGTTCTTCTGGTTGGCCTCCTGTCCTGCCCTTTGGGTGGCTCGGGTTGCTGGTTAGTTGGATTGTCGACTCTGGGAACCGATCATTTGGAAGTTGGCTAAGTGAGGCCTCTTCAGGATTTGATGATGCCACTCCTTCTGGGAATCGTATCATCAACCCTGAAAGTCTGTGACGCCGACGACCGCATAGGATGCCATACTTTTGTCAGTTGCTAGGACACCTACCTGTGAGAGGGTTTTGGGGTTATGCAGGTAACTAGACCTTCAGATACCGGTTATTTCTTGATCTTAGATCCTGGGTATTTATGGACAGTTGTGAGGTCTATCAGAGACCAGTCAGAGTTATGGTTGAGGTCTATCAGAGACCAGTTCGAGTTATGATATGAGGTCTACCGGAGACCAGTCAGAGTTATGTTGTGGGGTCTATCTGAGACCAATGTTGGAGCTTTGTATTGGGTCTATCTGAGACCAGGGTTTGAGGAATTCTGAGGGTCTATCTGAGACTTTTGATATGGTTCAGGCTTCTCAGCTATGGCATTTGGTCCCTGTTGCATGTTACTTGCATTACATTGCTTGCATTGCATTTATCATTGCATTCCATTAACGTGTGTCTGTGCTGCAGGTGCATTTGCATATTCCCTGGTTCTAGTGTCTGGACTTCTGAGTATTAATCATGGCTGGTTTGAGGATGACAGTTGCCTACAAGTTACCTGTTCATGATATTACTCCCCTCCTGGGTCTGATTTCTCTTGCTGATGAGGATGTTCGTAGAAGCTTCAGGCAGAGTTACGGACGGCTGTTGAGATTGGTTCGCAAATCAACTGATGATGAATTGAATGGGCTGTACACACTGATGCAATTCTATGACCCTGCATTGAGATGTTTCACGTTTGCTGACTTTATTTTGGGGCATACCATTGAAGAGTATGTAGAGTTTACTGAGCTGCCAGTACAGAATAAAGTTCCTTTTATTCACTCTACCGCTGAGCCCAAGTTGGAGGACTTAGCTAAGGCCTTGCACATGAATGCTTCTGAGCTGTTGATGACTTCTTGGCGCGGGGTTCCGGGTTTCTCTCTCCAGTTTCTGGTTGGTAAGGCTCAAGAATACGCCAAGAATGGATGTTGGGTGGTCTTTAACACTGTTTTGGCTTTATGCATTTATGGGATAGTGCTGTTTCCCAATTTCCCGAACTTCGTGGACATGGATGCATTTCATTTGTTTGCTGCTGGAAATCCTGTGCCCACATTGATCGGGGACTTCTACTATTCGATGCACTACAGAAATGAGAACAGGAGAGGCAAGAACGTCTCTTGTTGCGTGCCTTTGCTGTACATGTGGTTTAAGAGCCATCTTCCCCTGAAGGGACCTTTTGTAGATAGTGCAACTACAGCTGACTGGCCAGAGCGCATGATGAGGCTATCTTCTGAAGACATTGAGTGGTTTGACCGAGACTTGTTGGGATCTGAGCTTATTTTCAGTTGTTCTGGGTATTCTAATGTTCCGTTGATAGGAAGGAAAGGGTGTATCAATTACAACCCGTCTCTGTTCGTTCGCCAGTTCGGATATGCGTTGAAGAGCCCACCTCTGGAGGAAGAAGTACATGAATCTCTGTACTTCACCGGTGATTTGAATGGAGAGTTACTAGCCAAGCTTCAGCATGCCTGGATGCGTATCAACAGAAGAGGGAAACCACTGTTAGGGAAGAATGATTGTCAGGCGTATGCACCCTACAAAGTATGGATCCGAGAGAGAGCAAGACGGTTACTGATGCCATTTCCAGCTGCACCAGTCCCTGTTCATATTCCGGTGGAAGAACCAACCACTGTTACTATGGAGGCCTACGAGCAAGTTGTAAAAGAAAAAGAAGCCTTGATGAAGATCAATGAAGGGTTGGAAAAAGAACTGGCCCAGATGCGTAGTGAGAAAAACAAGGCTGTGCATGCTTTCCAACAGCAGATCGAATTAGTAAACAGGCTAGGTGCTGAGTTGCCTGAAGAGAAAAAGAAGCGCAAACGTCTGGGGAAAGAGTTCAGAAGCTCCCATGACATGTTGGAATCCAAAAAGAAAGCACTCGACGCCGCCCACCGGGAAATCTCTTCTTGTAACAAGACGTGGAATGCTACGCTAACCAATAACAAAAAGAGGGAAGACAAATTGAAGCAGCAAATCTCTGAACTCGAAGAACAATTGAAGGCTAGCATTAAGAAGTATGAAGAAGAGGTGATGACCAGATATAGTCTCCAGAATGCATTGAACAAGGCCATCGAAGGTAGGAACGAAGCTGTGTCTCAAAAGCGGAAGCTAGAGGATCGCTTCGGAGAAGGGGCATGGGAGGAAACTACTGGTGACGTGCGACGTGTTCTCAAGCGAAGAAATCAACTTGTTGAGGGTCTGCTTACCCGACCAAGTCATCCAGAGACTAAGAAGTTGCTAAAAGAGTACCAGGCTTATGAGTGTACTTGACCATTTCATATTTGATATGTATGCTTTACTTGCATAGCGCTGACCATCACCAGGATTGTTGGTTGAGGTCATGCCTTCTTATTGTACACTCAGTGATATTGTATTCTTGGCTTAATGGATTTCTCTGCAATATATGAGGTGTTTTCTATGAGTCGGCTCCGATCTTCGTATTGCTAGCACTGGCACTGCACTGGCACATTCGCACTAGAATCGGGGAATGACATTCCCTAATGCACAGACACATATTGCATTGCATTCATATTCATGTTGCATTACAGGTGATTATTGAGAGGTATCTCATTTCTTGCACTGTACCAGGTCTTTTCAGGATTGAAAGTCAGCGCCCGCACCGATACTCCACTCGTACCAACTGTCGAAGAATCATGGATCAAATGCAGAATGAGATGCAAGACATGCGTGAGAAGCTGGCGCTCTTCATGCAGACAATGGAGACCATTGCGAAAGGACAGGAGAATTTGCAAGCTTTGGTGCAGCCTCTGTTGGTCAGAACTGCTGGGCACGGAAATGAGGATCATCAGTCTGTGCGAGTCGACACTATTCACGGGGATGGTACTCCCACACCAGTGGCTCCACCTGTAGTCAACATGCCTGCTGTCAATGTGAACAACGGCGCTGCGGCCGGGAACGGTAACGTTGGAATTGGGAACGAGACTGTCGTCAATAATGTTGGGCTCGGAGATGTCAACCTGGGTGATAATATGGGAGGCAATGGCTTCAGTAATGCTGGATTTGGCTTCAATGACCAGGGGTTCGATAATACTGGGAAGTACAGTTTCAACGCTCAAGGCTTCGGACAGGACGGATTTGGTATGACTAATCAGGGTTATGGCGGATTCGGAAATGGAAATGGCGCTGGGTTAATGACTTTTGGACCTGCTGGAGTCGCTCCAGGGTACGGTATCAGGGGACGAGGCCCGATAATGAATCAGACCAGAGTTGGCCGTAACAATGGATACGATGGATACGGAGCTGGGAATGGTATGTGGCAAGAAGATCAGCAAGAGGATGCTTTCTCCGGTGGAGGTTTCGAAGGGCCTATGGATGACTCTCAGAGAATCAGGATGCTCGAGGAGCAGATGAAGGGGGTCGTAAATCAAAGTGTTGTTGGCTTAGATATGACAACAATGGGTCTGGTGCCTAGCTTGAGGGTGCCAATCAAATTCAAAGCTCCCACATTCGACAAGTATAAGGGGGATACCTGTCCAAAGGTGCACGTGCGGTCATATTACAAAAGGATGTCGGAGTATTCTAACGATGAGAGGATGCTAATGCATTTCTTTCAAGATAGCTTGTCTGGTCCTTCCCTCGAGTGGTATATGGGATTGGAACCAACTCATATAAAGACATGGAAGCAGCTGGCTGAAGCATTTGTAGCTCACTATAAGTACAACAGTGACTTGGCACCCAACCGGGTCCAATTGTAGGGGTTGTCCCAGAAGAAGGGCGAGAGCTTCAAAGAGTATGCGCAGAGGTGGCGCGACATGGCTGCCCGAGTCCATCCTCCTCTAGAGGACAAGGAAATGAATGATATGTTCATAGGAACATTCACTGGCATGTTTTATGACAAGTTGTTTCATACGTCTTTGGGCAGTTTCTCAGACTTAATCCTGATGGGAGAGAAGATTGAAAGCAACATTAAGCAGGGGAGGTTCCAAGCTGAGGAATCCACCTCAGTTGGCAGTAATAGAAGGGCTTTCGGTGGGCGCCGTCAGGGCGATGCAAGCGCAGTGTTTGGGGGCCGAGGCCGAGGCCGGGGCAGAGGTTGAAGCTAGTACAATCAGCCGCAGCAGGTGGCAAGCGTTACTATTCCATTTCAGCAACAACCGTTTCAGCAACAACCAATACAACAACAACAACAACAGCAGCCACAACAGGGGGCACAGCCTGCCCAGCATAGATTCCAGGGGGGCAAACCAAAGAGGGTGTTTGAAAAGCCTCCTTCAACATATGCAGATTTGCTACAGACACTACTGGGTTTGAACT
Organism: Lathyrus sativus; assembly: GCA_963859935.3. Classification (NCBI taxonomy): domain Eukaryota; kingdom Viridiplantae; phylum Streptophyta; class Magnoliopsida; order Fabales; family Fabaceae; genus Lathyrus; species Lathyrus sativus. Next base: position 239,971 of record CAWUDS030001983.1, read on the forward strand.
TGGTAGAGAAGAGAACTCTGGCGCCAATAACAGGCACTCCTCCGTACGGTTATGATGCAAGCTGGCACTGTGAATTCCACTCCGGGGCTCCTGGCCACGATGTAGAGGGTTGCCACGCGTTTAAGCATGTGGTGCAGGATCTATTGGATAGTAAGGCTATCAATTTTGGAACGGCGGGTCCGAACATAGTGCAAAAGCCCATGCCCAACCATGGGGCAAATGCCATTTTAACAGAGGAGGGTTTGAACTTGATTATGCATGTTGATGACCTCAAGACACCGTTGTGCGAGATAAAGAGAAGATTATTGCAAGGTGGTGTGTATCCAGGTTGCGACGAGTATTGTTTAGAGTGTTGGACCCAAGCTGGGGGGTGTGCTGACTTAAAGAAAGGTATCCAGGCTTTAATAGATGGAGGCACATTGCAATTTGACCGAGCAGCAACTGAAGAACCTTCAGGGGTATTAGCAGACAAGTAAAGTGATGTGGCTACTGTGACGATTCCCCGAAAAACAATCACTATAACGGCACCGGCCAAGCGACCGCCGATCACTATTACCAAGGCAGGACCAATCCCTTACGAGAGCACTAAGGCAGTCCCCTGGTCCTATGGGTTGGAAGTGTATTGTGATGGGGGTGAAAATTGATGTTAATAAGCAGCCAGCTGGGACTGTAGACAACGTTGTCGGTACCGGAGGTATGACAAGAAGTGGGAGAATCTTCATATCGCCTGAGGTAGAGGCTGAGCGACTGGCGAAGGGAAAAGGAAAGATGAATGAGACTGTCCCAGTGCAGGGGAACGAAAAAGAAACGGCATCGAAGGATGTGGAAGAGTTCATGCGCTTGATTCGTAAAAGTGATTATAAGATTGTTGAGCATCTGCAACAGACGCCGTCAAAGATATCCATACTGTCGTTGCTATTGTTTTCTGAAGCTCACAGAAATGCATTGTTGAAAGTCCTGGATACTTCCTTTGTACCCCAAGATGTTTCCGTGAATCAGCTGGAGGGGGTGTTGGCACATGTGAACGCAGGTCATAGCTTGGGCTTTACAGACTTTGATTTGACCCCGAAGGGGAGAGAGCATAATATGGCGTTGCACGTCTCTGTTGAGTGTAGAGGATCAGTCATGTCTCACGTGTTGGTCGATACTGGATCGTCTTTGAACGTGCTGCCCAAGAAAGCGATGATGAAACTAGATGTCAGAGGAATCCTGTGCACGCCTAGTGACTTGGTGGTCAGGGCATTTGACGGTACGCGAAGAACAGTCTTTGGATCCATAACATTACCTCTATAGGTGGGGCCGGAGGTTTTCGCGACTGAATTTTATATCATGGACATCCAGCCAGCATACAACTGCCTTCTCGGACGACCCTGGATCCATGGTGCTGGGGCAGTCACGTCTACCTTGCATCAAAAGCTGAAATACATGGTAGGGGACAGTGTGGTCACTGTATGTGGAGAAGAAGATATACTGGTTAGCCACCTGTCATCATTCAAGTATGTGGAGGTCGACGACGAGATTCATGAAACACCCTGTCAAGCATTTGAAGGGTTGCGCATCAAAGACAAAGGTCCCGGGCCGAGTAAAGCGTCAGAGGTAGCCGTCTCGTCATACAAAGAAGCTCAGGCTCTAGTAGAGACTGGTGAGACAAAGGACTGGGGCAAAGTGCTGGATATTCCCGTGAAGATGGACCGATTCGGGCTGGGATATCAACCGTCGTCATCGACACCTGCTGTGGGGGCACCCCGTTTCAGAGGACCAATAACCATCACTGCTAGTGGGGTGTGTCACGAGACCATCAACGCTGCTTCAGAGTCTGACGAAGGAGACAGTGACTGCGACATGGACGCCTGGATTCAGCCGAGCGTGCCAGGACAAGGATTATGCAATTGGTCTATTCAGGAGATTGTTCCTGTGACTCTTAAACAGTAATGCTTTGTTTTTTAATTGTTGAACAATCTGGTGTCTTGCCCGGGGCATCATGATTTTGCTTAGGGCCGTGCTGTTATGAACATTGCGTGTTTAATCATTAAATAAAAGGCGTTTTTTCATGTGCAAATATTGCGATCTCTGTTTTTCCTGTTTTGTGTTTTACAATAAAATGGCAACGTGGTTATTCGCTTTATATGCATTTTGAAGCATTTAACCATTCCTTTTGCAGGATAACATTTTCAGATGACATCATTGAACCACCTATGACTCGTCTCGACTTTGAGCACCCGGTATTTCAGGCCGAAGAAGAGATTGTTGAAGATGGTGACGTTCCCGAAGAATTGTCTTGGTTGGTAAAGCAAGAAGAACGAGTCATTCTGCCTCATGAGGAGGTCATCGAAATTATTAACCTGGGGTCGGAAGGGGTTGAAAAGAACATCCGTATAGGAGCCGCGCTGCAGAACGACATCAAGCGAAGACTGGTTGAAATGCTCAGAGAGTATAGTGATGTGTTCCCTTGGTCGTATGAAGACATGCCTGGGCTTGATACAGATATGGTTGTGCACCGCCTGCCGTTAAAAGAAGAATGCCCGCCGGTCAAGCAGAAGCTTCGTAGAACTAGACCCGATATGGTAGTGAAAATTAAGGAGGAGGTTCAAAAACAGTGGGATGCTGGTTTCCTAGCTGTGACAAAATATCCCTCATGGGTCACTAATATTGTACCAGTGCCAAAGAAAGACGGTAAAGTGAGAATGTGCGTAGATTACCGTGACTTAAATAAAGCGAGCCCGAAAGATGATTTTCCGCTTCCTCACATCGATGTGCTGGTTGACAACACTGCTCAATTCTCCGTATTCTCCTTCATGGACGGCTTCTCGGGCTATAATCAGATTAAAATGGCGCCAGAGGACATGGAGAAGACTACTTTCATAACGCCTTGGAGAACATTTTGTTACAAAGTGATGCCCTTTGGGTTGAAAAATGCTGGGGCAACGTATCAGCGTGCAATGACGACTCTTTTCCATGATATGATGCATAAGGAGATCGAAGTTTACGTCGATGATATGATTGCCAAATCCCAGACGGAGGAAGAGCATTGGGTGAATCTGCTGAAGTTATTCAAAAGGCTTAGGAAGTTCAGGCTGAGACTGAACCCTAATAAGTGCACCTTCGGGGTGAGATCGGGTAAACTGCTGGGGTTTATCGTGAGCGAAAGAGGAATAGAGGTCGATCCTGCTAAAATAAAAGCAATACAAGAGATGCCGACGCCTAGAACAGAAAAAGAGGTGCGCGGGTTTTTAGGGAGGTTGAACTACATCGCCCGGTTCATATCTCACCTAACGGCTACGTGTGAACCATTATTCAAGTTGTTGAAAAAAGACCAGGCTGTAACGTGGAACGAAAATTGTCAAAAGGCGTTCGATAAAATAAAGCAGTATTTGCAGGAGCCTCCTATTTTGATACCCCCAGTGGCAGGGAGACCCTTGATTATGTATTTGACAGTTCTTGAGGGAAGTATGGGTTGTGTTCTCGGTCAACACGACGAGACAGGAAGAAAAGAGCATGCGATCTACTACTTGAGTAAGAAGTTTACTGAATGTGAATCTCGATATTCAATGCTCGAAAAAACTTGTTGCGCGCTAGCCTGGGCCGCCAAGCGTTTGAGGCAATACATGCTGAACCATACAACCATGCTCATCTCGAAGATGGATCCTATCAAATATGTATTCGAAAAGCAAGCATTATCGGGGAGAATTGCCCGTTGGCAGATGGTCTTGACTGAATATGACATCCAGTATGTCTCGCAGAAGGCTATAAAGGGGAGCGTATTGTCTGAGTACTTGGAAGAGCAGCCTATTGAAGATTACCAATCAATGAGGTTTGATTTTCCTGACGAGGATATCATGTACCTAAAGATGAAAGATTGCGAAGAGCCGTTGCCAGACGAAGGACCAGAATTGGGTTCCAAATGGAAGTTGATCTTTGACGGAGCTGTAAACGCCTACGGTAGCGGAATAGGGGAAATCATCACTACTCCACACGGGTCGCACATCCCGTTTACTCCTCGATTGACCTTTCCAGTTACCAATAATGAAGCCGAATACGAAGCTTGTATCATGGGGCTTGAAGAAGCCATTGATTTGCGAATCAAAAATCTGGACGTATACGGAGACTCAGCTCTGGTGGTGAATCAAATAAAAGGGGAATGGGAGACACGTCAGCCTAATTTGATACCGTACATGAACTATGCGAGGAGATTGTTGCCTTTCTTTGACAAGGTTGAATTGCATCATGTACCGAGAGCAGAAAATCAGATGGCTGACGCCCTGGCCACTTTGTCTTCCATGTACAAAGTCAACTTCTGGAATGAGGCTCCCAGAATTGTTATCTCTCGTCTTGATAGGCCTGCCTTCGTGTTTGCCCTTGACGAAGCATCCGACGATAAACCGTGGTATTTCGATATCCTTAATTTCCTGAAGAACAAAGAATATCCGGCTGGGGCATCCAGTCAAGATCAGAAGACTCTCAGGAGATTAGCGGGTAATTTCTACCTGAATCCGGACGGTGTCTTGTACAGAAGAAATCACGACTTGGTGCTGCTGCATTGTGTAGACGAAAAAGAGGCGAAGCTGCTCATGGAGGAAATACATGAGGGTACATTTGGTACACATGCTGGTGGGCATGCTATGACGAGGAAGCTACTGCAGGCAGGTTATTTTTGGCTGACTATGGAAACTGATTGTTTCAAGTTTGCGAAGAAGTGCCACAAGTGCCAAATCTATGCTGATAAGATCCATGTGCCGCCTAGTCCTCTGAATGTGATGTCATCGCCATGGCCATTCTCGATGTGGGGAATCGATATGATTGGAAAGATCGAGCCGACGGCTTCTAATGGACACCGGTTCATTCTGGTAGCAATTGATTATTTTACCAAATGGGTGGAAGCGGCATCTTATGCAAATGTGACTAAGCAGGTGGTAGCCAGATTCATCAAGAGAGATATCATTTGCAGATATGGGATCCCCGAGCGGATAATCACTGACAACGGTTCAAATCTGAATAACAAAATGATGAAGGAGCTCTGTCAGAATTTCAAGATCGAACATCACAACTCCTCCCCTTACCGACCCAAGATGAATGGCGCTGTTGAAGCGGCCAATAAGAATATAAAGAAGATCGTTCAAAAGATGGTGGTGAACTATAAGGATTGGCATGAGATGCTACCTTTCGCATTGCACGATTATCGTACGACGGTACGCACATCAACCGGGGAAACCCCGTTCTCGTTGGTATACGGAATGGAAGCAGTGCTCCCACTAGAAGTCGAGATTCCTTCTCTGAGAGTACTACGAGACGTCCAACTAGACGAGGCAGAGTGGGTGAAAGATAGGTTGAACCAGCTGAGTTTAATGGATGAGAAGAGGCTAGCTTCTCTAGCATACGGTCGTTTGTACCAGAGTCGAATGAAGAAAGCATATGATAAGAAGATACATCCTCGGAGCTTTCAGACGGGCGACCTTGTGCTGAAAAGGATTCTCCCGCCGCAGGCCGATCACAGGGGCAAGTGGACCCCCAATTACGAAGGGCCATACGTTGTCAGAAAAGTCTTTTCAGGAGGGGCTTTATTGTTGTCCACCATGGACGGTGAAGACTTTACGTCGCCTGTGAATTCGGACGCAGTTAAAAAATACTTTGCTTGAAATTGACCCGCTGGACAAAAAAAAAAGAGAGAGTCCAGGCAAAAATGGGGCATCCTGGCGAACCAAAAACAGAATGAAAGGTTCGGGCAAAAGTTAGGGATAAAATTGAAAAAATGTACACCCGCGAAGTTGAAAACCTACACTGGGCGGCTTCGGCAAAAAAGGGTATCCCGGTGAACTGAAAATCCGTAAAGGGCGGTTCACGCAAAAGTTAGGGATTTGAAAAGCAAATGACTGCGGTCCGAATTTGATACTGCATTGAGCATTGGTGCGGGAGAATATACCTGAGGGGGCGATTATCAGATACAATCTCTTCGGAAGTGTGGATACCGGGAAAGCATCAGAGTCGGGCGAGTCATAGGAGGATCAGCTCGTGGTGTTCGTCTGCATCCCGTTGCCGACATGTGTACAAATTTGATTTGTCAATATATTTATGCTCCTTGTGCATACTTGCATATTTGTTGTGCGTAGCTTCCTCTTTTCAGGAGTTACATCCCGTGTACAAAACTCCGCCCATTCAGGGGCCCTATCAATAAAACACGTTATTCAGTATGTGATGCTGGTTCTTTAATGTTTTGTACATGATAAACGCCTAGGTTTAATGAAATTAGCAAGTGTATAACGTCACTGGCCCTTGCCAATAATTGCTAAAACTTTGAATTAACTGAAAATAATGTCACTAACACTAACCTGAATAGATTTGGTTGTGTAGACTTGTCTTGTCTTGTTTGTGTTGTTGCAGGGTTCGTAGCCGTATGAAGTGGACGATCAAAAGATCGCAGTATTGACCAGAAGCTCGTAATGAAAGACTCGATCCCCACGCAGGTCGCACTTCCGAGATAACAATGTTCCTCACTGAAGAAGGATCAAATTCCCCAGCTAGTCGTAGCTTATCCGAAGGGCATTCTCCAGCAAAGTCGTTTATCCTCAGCAGAGTTTGGCGATTCCAAGATTGTAGACTGTATTCAGACAGTGTGGTGTCCCCCAGAAGGATTCCCCCATCTCAAGCAGAATGGTTTAGCCTCAGAAGATTAATATTTCCAATTCGTGAGCTGTACTTAGACAGTTTACCCTTCCCAGTAGGGTCATTTACTCTCCCCAACAGAGTCAGTTGATTTTCCCCAAGAGAATCATTTCGTCCCCAGTGGAGTTCTCTTTCCAGCAAGTGTTCTCTTTTCTTCCAGTGGAACTCGAAGATTAAGACTCTCCCCGGAAGAGTTGGTTGTGTGTCCCGACATTTATTTTGTCGGAATACCGTGTGATACCCGTTCACTCCCCAGCAGAAGTCCAATCAGGATTGGCGCACTCAATTATCCCTCAGCGGAGTTGGCTTCACTCTTCCAGCATTTATTTTGCTGGAATAATTCTGTAACATCTGGTTACCCCCAGCAGAGTAGGCGTTGTCTCAGCATTTATTTTGTTGAAGCGGTTTCTGTATCCCAGCAGTTCAAGTTTGCATTTACATCGGCATATAGTGTCATACTTGCCTCCACCAAATAAAAGCACGTAGCATTTCCATGTCGTACGGAGCATTACGCCATTTTCAAACATGTGCATTCTGAAACATAAACCAGGTTGGTTACCCAAATGTTGTTTCTCTTGCAGGTGGAAAGAGCTCTTGCTCAAATGAATTACCAGACATTCGAGGTCTCACCGTGAGACGTGTGATGATACGGTTCATCTTACTATATTCCCCACAGAGTTATCAGATTAAGTTTCTCTTTATCCCCGGGCAGAGTTGTTTGTGTAATGTCTCTTGTTTTCCCCGTCAGAGTTGCTTGTTGAGGTGTCTCTAGTCCGGCAGGCGGATTGTTTTCTTCAAATTTTTTGTTATGTCAGCATCAAAGGGTTTCATGAATCAGAATTTCATAGGCTGCCGCCGGTTATCAGAACAGGTGTCCTGTAGTTTGGTTTCCAAATACCCCCAGTAGAGTCCGCCTCAAAATCGCTGTCACGTCAGTGCTAAAAGGTTTGTGGGTTGGGACCAATGGAGTTAGTTACTGTGGAGATAAGCAGAGAAACTGTATTCAGAGTATCTTCCCGTAGGAACAGACGGATGTATTTTCTTACTAGTTAACAGGAGTATTTCCCCGGAGTCGTCAAAATTTTATTGCCTATATTGATAGAAGTTCCTGGCGTTGACAAAATATGAGTCCTGACGTGGACAATTTATTCCTCTATTGATGGAATTTCTTCGTGCTAGAGAAATGGGTGTCCTAACGTGGACAGTTTTATTTCCTCGGGTTGACAAGATGTGCTAGTCCTAACGTGGACAGATTCGATTTCTCGGTATTGGTGGAATGTGAAGTCCTGACGTGGACAAAATTGATCACTCTTCGTATTGGTGTCCTGACGTGGACCAGTTATTCCCAGCAGATATCTTTCTTCATAATGGTGAAATGTGCGTCCTGACGTGGACAAGTTTATAGTTCTTCGTGATGACAAGATGCGCGAGTCCTGACGTGGACAAATTTATCTTTCTTCGTGTTGGTGAAGCGTGAGTCCTGACGTGGACAAGTTTTATTTCTTCAGCGGGTCAAGATGTGAGTCCTGACGTGGACAAGTTTTATTTCTTCAGCGGGTCGAGATGTGAGTCCTGACATGGACAAATCAAGACGATATGTGATTCCTTACGTGGAAAGATGTATTCCTTACGTGGAAAGATGTATTCCTTACGTGGAAAGATGTATTCCTTACGTGGAAAGATGTGATTCCTTACGTGGAAAGATGTGATTCCTTACGTGGAAATATGTATTCCTTACGTGGAAAGATGTGATTCCTTACGTGGAAAGATGTATTCCTTACGTGGAAAGATGTATTCCTTACGTGGAAAGAGATTTATTCCTTATGTGGAAAGAAGTTTATTCCTTACGTGGAAAGAAGTTTATTCCTTACGTGGAAAGAAATTTATTCCTTACGTGGAAAAAGATTTATTCCTTACGTGGAAAGATGTATTCCTCACGTGGAAAGTTTGGTCCTGACGTGGACAGATCCAGACGAAGTCTTATTCCTAACGTGGACGATGTTATTCCTAACGTGGAAAGGTTATTCCTAATGTGGAAGAGTTTATTCCTAACGTGGACGATTTATTCCTGACGAGATGTGCTAATCCTAACGTGGACAATTCATTCCTATGTTGATAGGATCCCCTCGTGCTGATGAAATGCAGACGAGTCATCCCCAGTGAAGTCGCCGAGAGTTTTTCCGTGTTGACGACGGGTGGAGTCCTGGCGTGGACAAGTTTTAGTTGAGATCTCTTCGTGTTGACGACACGGGCGTCCTAACATGGACAAAGTTCCATCCCTGCGATGATAGAGTCGTTTTCAGGCTGATGAAAATAATCCCCAGCACTGTCGCTAATGGATCAGTTGGTTGCCGTAATGACCAGATTCAGTTGATGGATGTCGTTCCCTAAGCAGTGTTGCAGTTTATTTCTGCGGTTGGCAAATTTTCGGGTTCCTAGTATTCAACCGTCTCGTACCTCGAATGTTTGAAGGCCGTTCGCTCTTCACCTAATCGGGTCCAAGTCGCTTGAATAGGGGCAGTTGTTGCACCCTAAGATTTGCCTAACCTATTTCACTTGGTTTATGTTTCAATTGCATTAGCATTTGCATATAGAGTCATGTACATAGTCTAATCATCTGCATAGCATAGCATAGCAAGTCATCCAACAAGGGACCAAGTACTATTCTCATCTCTATGAGCCTATCAAGAGATTGTTGTTCAAATTCAATCTTATCCAAGTCATCAGGAAGAAACTGAAACCCAGAGAGGTCATTGGACCAAGCAGTGGATCTATCTCCTATCTAAGGGTATCTGAAGATCATCAAAGAAGTTGTGAGCTGTGAATTGAGCATGGAGGGTATATAGACATCATAGAGGACCTAGAGGGTCATTTTGAAAGTGAGACAAATCATTGATGTGATTACAAGAGTTGCAGTTGAAGACAGTCAACTAGGGTTTCATCTAGGTCAACCCTAGGTCAATCCTAGGTCAAATGATTGATTGAAAGGCATCAAGGTCTATTTGAGATATGTGGGGTTCATCATTTGACATGTAGATAAGGATGTGGTGTTGTGCCAAGAAGAAATCAAGAGAAATCAAGAAGAAGAGGAGTTTCTAAATTTGGGTTTCTGTGTAAAATCCCCTGATTTAGGTCAAACTTCCAAGCAAGATAAGTCAAAAGGCAAGCTTCAAATGGATCTTTGGCTAACATGAAAATTGTAGAGGATCTCAAGACCTTTAATTTGAGTGGTGGTAGACATCAAGGAGATTTATAGAACTCAAGTTATGGTCCTTGCAAGTTACAGGTCATCTGGGGCCTCTGAAATTTTGTCTATGAAAGTTACTTGTCTTCCAAGCAACTTTTACCCCTCAAGGATATTTCAAATGAATTTCTGGTCAACATAATAGTTGTTCCTCATTGTCTTAGATTTCTAGAAAGGTATGGTATGCCTTCATCTGATTTGTGGAACTCTACTTATGTCCTTGGCAAGCAAAGGGTATTTTGGTCATTTGAGAATTACAGGTCATTTCAAGCCTATGCCCAAAACTCATACAAGGAAGCTTCAAATGAAAAACTTCACAATATAAAACTTGCTCCAAATGACATTTTGAGCCTAGAAAAGTGATCATGAAAGTTTGGAAAGGCTCATAGCTCAAGGTTTCAAATTTGGTCATTTAAAAGTGAATTTAATGAATAAAAGTGACTTAAAATTGAGATTTTTCATAACATGGCCAAATGGGATGAAATTATAGGTCATTTTGATTGGAAAAAATGTTTTAAGAACATTGTCAAAAGTAGATTTTTGAGTTTGGTTCAAAATTTGGATGTTATGCTAGTTGGCTTACAAAGGAAGTAACATATCCAAAATCCAAGGGAATTGTGCACAAGAAGTTTCTACCAAGTTCTAGAGTGTTCTATGATCATCTATATATTGGGTAGAGTGGCTTCATTCAATGGTTGGTGATTCATTTTGATCAAAATACCAAGTTTCATCTCATTCTTCAAGTGTGCAAATTCATCCCAAACTCTATCAAACCTTCATCAATTTCCAAAATCCTTGATCCTATAATCATCTACATCCTTCATAGATCCAATTTCCATCAAAATCTGTTTGAATTGAGGAGGAATTCGTGCTATCCAACTTCATCATCCAAATTGCAAAAGGAAGTGGTTATGGCAATTCAAGGAGTTTGAGCAAGAACTACTGCATACAGAATCAAGAATCAAGTTTGTTGATCAATTCCCAAGCATTGCAAGCTTTGGATCCAAGGAATTCTGCACCTGTTTTCATCATCAAACCAGGTTGGTGTTCTCATCTAATTGGCTAGATTTAGTTAGAATAAGGTAGAATCACTAGGTTAGAATGGTTAGGATTGGTTAGATGAATGTTTCTGATGACTTTGAAGGCATTTCATGGAAGTTACCATTGGAGTACAAAAACTGTTAGGGCTTAGAACACCTAAGTTAAGGCATGATAATCTTGGTTAGATAGATAAAAATGATCAGCAAAGTGTGTAGATTGTGTTAGTGTAAGAGTTAGCAAGAATTGGCATGGTTGATATCAGTGTAAAATGGTGGAGTCAAGGTGTTCTGGCTATCGGGTTTTGACCTAGAGGGAGTGTTGGAGGAAACTAATACCATGGTTGTGTTCCTGGGAAAGAATAGAACAATTTTGGTCTTTGAAGTTTTAAAATCCATGGCCAAACGAGGGAGAACAGAGGGATGGAAGATTCATGCATGGAGAGGGTTTTTCTGAACTTAGGGTTTCTAGAGGTAGGAGATGAAGGAGGATCGTTAGATCACATGCTGGACTTTGACTCTCAATCCAATCGCGTGGCTCACGTTTAAAGTTGAATTTGGAGGGAAGTATAAGGCAGCTACGCTGCGTTTCATTTAATCGTTCTGACTGGGCTCAGCAAATGTTACTAATCCCACCCCCTCAACGCAGGCCCATTCCAATTATAACTAAAATTTTTACTCTTTGCACCGCTTTTGGCTTTTTTATTTTCTTTTGAGTTTGCTGAGTAGCTGGGCCCAGACGCGCCTTGCTATGCGCGCCCCCCAGTCTGGGCCCATTGTTTTTTTTCAATGCTGTTAATTACTCATTGCACCCCCAGCCAACTTAATTCATAATTTCTTTTAATTTTGTTAATTCTTTAAAAAATCATAACAAATAGAAAATTGCATATTTTTAAATGGTTGTTTTTGCATCCTTCTCATAATTCTGTTAAGAAAATTATCATATAAAAAAAATTAGCATTTCATTTTATTTTTGTATTTTTAGTATATTTTTCTTTTAAATAGGTTGTAAATAATGTTTAGTTTAATGCTTGATTGTGTTGATTTTAGTTCAATTAGCTCCCCTTAGATTTAGGGTCCATTCTTTTTAGGGTGATTAACTTAGGACTTTAGCTTGTATATAAGATTTAATTCATAATTTTAGGATTAATTTTTAGATGATTTGTTTAGGTGTGATTAGAAGAATCAAAACTAGGGTTTAGAGATAACATAGGTGTAATAAATCATTTCTTTTAGGAGTTGTAGATTGAACTTTGGGGTATGGGACTATAAGGGTATTATGGGTAGATAATAGATCCCTTAGAAATACTAGGTTTCCCCTATTCTACTATTACTATCAGTATATTGCTTGCATTTGATTGACTGTGTGGTGTGCCCTCTCTAGGGTTATTATTTGACTGTGTGGGGTATTGGGCTTGTTTGGGGCTTGGGGTTTGAGCTGAAGACTGTGCTGATGAATCCCATTTGGAGATCAAAGAGAATGAAGACCAACTTCCAGAGTTGATGAGGAGTATCTCTTGCTGGTAGCTGTTGAAGGTTATAGGATCTAGGAGTTAGGCAGAGCTCTAGAGTAGAAAACTTGATTCACAAATGTGGAAGGTCTTGTTTACCTCCATCCCTCTCTATGATGCAGAGTCTCTCTAAAACATTCACCCCCTTCCTTTGGAAGGCTTGGTGATAGTGTCTAAGAGATAGAACTCTTGAGAGAAATATTCTATGTGTTGTTAGCAGTCTGTTTGCCACCTTTGGTGGTCAACTAATTGCTTAACACCCCAGTTCATTCCTGTGATTGGTTCCTCAGCTGGGAGATTGAGACTTGAAGAAAAGCCATTGAAGATGAAGACAAAGACCTTGCTTGAAGGCTGTGAAGATAAAGACTGATGCTTGCTTGAAGCTTGTAGATGTTTGGAGAGGACTTGAGGACAGATGTTGGTGCAAAGCTGTTGTTGCTGTTCATTTTTGCTGTTTAATTTTTGATGTATTGACTGAGTTTCCCTGACTGTATTGTTTGCCATTAACCTGTTAGGTTGAAAGTGAACCTTGTTCACTTTTGCCTGTTGTTTTCTAGGTTCGAGGTTGAGTGGGACTCCCTTGCCTCGCTTGTATTGCTGCATTCATGCATGTTTTACTGCTTTATTGTATATATGCTATTGGTTCTGTTTCCGTCCATTCCCTTAGGATCTCTGTTTCTCTCTGTGCAAGAGAGGAACATGATAGACATTAGGTCTTAACCCATGCATGATAACATTAGGTTAGTTTGATTCCCTTTTCAACCGTAGGTTAGAGTTCTGTCTCTTCTTTCTCAAAACAAACAGAAAAACACAATAAATATTTCAAACACAATAAAAGACACTTCTTCCGTAAAAGAATGTGAACTCATCAAAACGTCATTTTTGTCCGCTTGGACTGTTAATCAGAAAACCCTTTTTCAGAAGGAATAAAAACAATCAAGACAGACCTGTGTCGTACGTGGTCCGAACTACGTTTGCTCTGATCTTTCATGTTGTATGAATGTACGTAGGCATAGGATGCGATATCCTAGCAAGCAACCTTCCCCTCCTTTCCAGTAGGTAGGCGAACTACGTTGACTCTGATTTCTCGTTCCTGACGGGAATACGTAGGCATAAAGTGCGATAATTTGCCGAGTCATTTTATTTTCTTTTTAACCCCAGACCTGTAGAGTAGATAGAATAACAATCCATACCCGAAAACAAGCGTGGATCCCGTCGAGTACGATGGACGTGAGGGGTGCTAATACCTTCCCCTTGCGTAACCGACTCCCGAACCCAAGTTTTGGTTGCGATGACCATACCTTTCCCCGTTTTGCGGTAGGTTTACCTCGAGCGTTTCCTTTCCCTCTGTTGGGATAAATAACGCGCGGTGGCGACTCTTCTGTTCAGCCGACGCCGATTTTCGCAGTAGCGACAGCTGGCGACTCTGCTGGGGATCCAACGTCCCCTGGCTGCTAAGGACTGCGATAGTTCCTTATGCATTTGGGATCCAACGTCCCTTAAGAGAGTCAATCCTAGCGCTTGTTTTCCCGTCGAGGATTTTGTATGGATTTATATTTCTGTCATTTACTTTCAGCATTATATTATTGTTATTATTGCTGTATTGGGGTGTGACGGGTGTTCTATGATTGAGAGATAAGCCGGACCTGGGCTTGAGTGCACCTAGAATTAGAGTGGAAAGTAGTGGGCGCGCACATGCTTTGCATGTCCTAGTGTCCTGCGAAATCCACACTCAGACGAGGTTCTTCTGGTTGGCCTCCTGTCCTGCCCTTTGGGTGGCTCGGGTTGCTGGTTAGTTGGATTGTCGACTCTGGGAACCGATCATTTGGAAGTTGGCTAAGTGAGGCCTCTTCAGGATTTGATGATGCCACTCCTTCTGGGAATCGTATCATCAACCCTGAAAGTCTGTCACGCCGACGACCGCATAGGATGCCATACATTTGTCAGTTGCTAGGACACCTACCTGTGATAGGGTTTTAGGGTTATGCAGGTAACTAGACCTTCAGATACCGGTTATTTCTTGATCTGAGATCCTGGGTATTTATGGACAGTTGTGAGGTCTATCAGAGACCAATCAGAGTTATGGTTGAGGTCTGTCAGAGACCAGTTCGAGTTATGATATGAGGTTTATCGGAGACCAGTCAGAGTTATGTTGTGGGGTCTATCTGAGACCAATGTTGGAGCTTTGTATTGGGTCTATCTGAGACCAGGGTTTGAGGAATTCTGAGGGTCTATCTGAGACTTTTGATATGGTTCAGGCTTCTCAGCTGTGGCATTTGGTCCCTGTTGCATGTTACTTGCATTACATTGCTTGCATTGCATTTATCATTGCATTCCATTAACGTGTGTCTGTGCTGTAGGTGCATTTGCATATTCCCTGGTTCTAGTGTCTGGACTTCTGAGTATTGATCATGGCTGGTTTGAGGATGACAGTTGCCTACAAGTTACCTGTTCATGATATTACTCCCCTCCTGGGTCTGATTTCTCTTGCTGATGAGGATGTCCGTAGAAGCTTCAGGCAGAGTTACGGACGGCTGTTGAGATTGGTTCGCAAATCAACTAATGATGAATTGAATGGGCTGTACACACTGATGCAATTCTATGACCCTGCATTGAGATGTTTCACGTTTGCTGACTTTATTTTGGGGCCTACCATTGAAGAGTATGTAGAGTTTACTGAGTTGCTAGTACAGAATAAAGTTCCTTTTATTCACTCTACCGCTGAGCCCAAGTTGGAGGACTTAGCTAAGGCCTTGCACATGAATGCTTCTGAGCTGTTGATGACTTCTTGGCGCGGGGTTCCGGGTTTCTCTCTCCAGTTTCTGGTTGGTAAGGCTCAAGAATACGCCAAGAATGGATGTTGGGTGGTCTTTAACGCTGTTTTGGCTTTATGCATTTATGGGATAGTGCTGTTTCCCAATTTCCCGAACTTCGTGGACATGGATGCATTTCATTTGTTTGCTGCTGGCAATCCTGTGCCCACATTGATCGGGGACTTCTACCATTCGATGCACTACAGAAATGAGAACAGGAGAGGCAAGAACGTCTCTTGTTGCGTGCCTTTGCTGTACATGTGGTTTAAGAGCCATCTTCCCCTGAAGGGACCTTTTGTAGATAGTGCAACTACAGCTGACTGGCCAGAGCGCATGATGAGGCTATCTTCTGAAGACATTGAGTGGTTTGACCGAGACTTGTTGGGGTCTGAGCTTATTTTCTGTTGTTCTGGGTATTCTAATGTTCCGTTGATAGGAAGGAAATGGTGTATCAATTACAACCCGTCTCTGTTTGTTCGCCACTTCGGATATGCGTTGAAGAGCCCACCTCTGGAGGAAGAAGTACATGAATCTCTGTACTTCACCGGTGATTTGAATGGAGAGTTACTAGCCAAGCTTCAGCATGCCTGGATGCGTATCAACAGAAGAGGGAAACCACTGTTAGGGAAGAATGATTGTCAGGCGTATGCACCCTACAAAGTATGGATCCGAGAGAGAGCAAGACGGTTACTGATGCCATTTCCAGCTGCACCAGTCCCTGTTCATATTCCGGTGGAAGAACCAACCACTGTTACTACGGAGGCCTACGAGCAAGTTGTAAAAGAAAAAGAAGCCTTGATGAAGATCAATGAAGGGTTGGAAAAAGAACTGGCCCAGATGCGTAGTGAGAAAAACAAGGTTGTGCATGCTTTCCAACAGCAGATCGAATTAGTAAACAGGCTAGGTGCTGAGTTGACTGAAGAGAAAAAGAAGCGCGAACGTCTGGGGAAAGAGTTCAGAAGCTCCCCAAAAAGAAAGCACTCGACGCCGCCCACCGGGAAATCTCTTCTTGTAACAAGACGTGGAATGCTACGCTAACCAATAACAAAAAGAGGGAAGACAAATTGAAGCAGCAAATCTCTGAACTCGAAGAACAATTGAAGGCTAGCATTAAGAAGTATGAAGAAGAGGTGATGACCAGATATAGTCTCCAGAATGCATTGAACAAGGCCATCAAAGGTAGGAACGAAGCTGTGTCTCAAAAGCGGAAGCTAGAGGATCGCTTCGGAGAAGGGGCATGGGAGGAAACTGCTGGTGACGTGCGACGTGTTCTCAAGCAAAGAAATCAACTTGTTCAGGGTCTGCTTACCCGACCAAGTCATCCAGAGACTAAGAAGTTGCTAGAAGAGTACCAGGCTTATGAGTGTACTTGACCATTTAGCGTTGACCATCACCAGGATTGTTGGTTGAGGTCATGCCTTCTTATTGTACACTCAGTGATATTGTATTCTTGGCTTAATGGATTTCTCTGCAATATATGAGGTGTTTTCTATGAGTCGGCTCCGATCTTCGTATTGCTAGCACTGGCACTGCACTGGCACATTCGCACTAGAATCGGGGAATGACATTCCCTAATGCACAGACACATATTGCATTGCATTCATATTCATGTTGCATTACAGGTGATTATTGAGCGGTATCTCATTTCTTGCTCTGTACCAGGTCTTTTCAGGATTGAAAGTCAGCGCCCGCACCGATACTCCACTCGTACCAACTGTCGAAGAATCATGGATCAAATGCAGAATGAGATGCAAGACATGCGTGAGAAGCTGGCGCTCTTCATGCAGACAATGGAGACCATTGCGAAAGGACAGGAGAATTTGCAAGCTTTGGTGCAGCCTCTGTTGGTCAGAAATGCTGGGCACGGAAATGAGGATCATCAGTCTGTGCGAGTCGACACTATTCACGGGGATGGTACTCCCACACCAGTGGCTCCACCTGTAGTCAACATGCCTGCTGTCAATGTGAACAACGGCGTTGCGGTCGGGAACGGTAACGTTGGAATTGGGAACGAGACTGTCGTCAACAACGTTGGGCTCGGAGATGTCAACCTGGGTGATAATATGGGAGGCAATGGCTTCGGTAATGCTGGATTTGGCTTCAATGACCAGGGGTTCGATAATACTGGGAAGTATGGTTTCAACGCTCAAGGCTTCGGATAGGACGGATTTGATATGACTAATCAGGGTTATGGCGGATTCGGAAATGGAAATGGCGTTGGGTTAATGACTTTTGGACCTGCTGGAGTCGCTCCAGGGTACGGTATTAGGGGACGAGGCCCGGTAATGAATCAGACCAGAGTTGGCCGTAACAATGGATACGATGGATACGGAGCTGGGAATGGTATGTGGCAAGAAGACCAGCAAGAGGATGCTTTCTCCGGTGGAGGTTTCGAAGGGCCTATGGATGACTCTCAGAGAATCAGGATGCTCGAGGAGCAGATGAAGGGGGTCGTAAATCAAAGTGCTGTTGGCTTAGATATGACAACAATGGGTCTGGTGCCTAGCTTGAGGGTGCCAATCAAATTCAAAGCTCCCACATTCGACAAGTATAAGGGGGATACCTGTCCAAAGGTGCACGTGCGGTCATATTACAGAAGGATGTCGGCGTATTCTAACGATGAAAGGATGCTAATGCATTTCTTTCAAGATAGCTTGTCTGGTCCTTCCCTCGAGTGGTATATGGGATTGGAACCAACTCATATAAAGACATGGAAGCAGCTGGCTGAAGCATTTGTAGCTCACTATAAGTACAATAGTGACTTGGCACCCAACCGGGTCCAATTGCAGGGGTTGTCCCAGAAGAAGGGCGAGAGCTTCAAAGAGTATGCGCAGAGGTGGCGCGACATGGCTGCCCGAGTCCATCCTCCTCTAGAGGATAAGGAAATGAATGATATGTTCATAGGAACATTCACTGACATGTTTTATGACAAGAGAGGAACATGATAGACATTAGGTCTTAACCCATGCATGATAACATTAGGTTAGTTTGATTCCCTTTTCAACCGTAGGTTAGAGTTCTGTCTCTTCTTTCTCAAAACAAACAGAAAAACACAATAAATATTTCAAACACAATAAAAGACACTTCTTCCGTAAAAGAATGTGAACTCATCAAAACGTCATTTTTGTCCGCTTGGACTGTTAATCAGAAAACTCTTTTTCAGAAGGAATAAAAACAATCAAGACAGACCTGTGTCGTACGTGGCTCGAACTACGTTTGCTCTGATCTTTCATGCTGTATGAAAGTACGTAGGCATAGGATGCGATATCCTAGCGAGCAACCTTCCCCTCCTTTCCAGTAGGTAGGCGAACTACGTTGACTCTGATTTCTCGTTCCTGACGGGAATACGTAGGCATAAAGTGCGACACTTTGCCGAGTCATTTTATTTTCTTTTTAACCCCAGACCTGTAGAGTAGATAGAATAACAATCCATACCCAAAAACAAGCGTGGATCCCGTCGAGTACGACGGACGTGAGGGGTGCTAATACCTTCCCCTTGCGTAACCGACTCCCGAACCCAGGTTTTGGTTGCGATGACCATACCTTTCCCCGTTTTGCGGTAGGTTTACCTCGAGTGTTTCCTTTCCCTCCGTTGGGATAAATAACGCGCGGTGGCGACTCTTCTGTTCAGCCGGCGCCGATTTTCGCAGTAGCGACACTCGCCAAGAGTCTTCAATTATCAAGTAAAATCATCTGACCTTACCGTCAGTCATCAATATCCAGTCGGTAAAAACATCTGACCTCGCAGTCAGTCATTAACATCACGTCGGTAAAATCATCTGACCTCGCCGTCAGTCCTCGACATCAAGTCGGTAAAAACATTTGTACTCTCTATCAGTCTTTAATATCTAGTAAAAACATATGACATCACCGTCAGTCATCGACATCCAGTCGATAAAAACATCTAGCCTCCCCATCAGTCTTCAATATCAATTAAAAACATCTGACCTCGCCGTCAGTCATCGACATCCAGCCGGTAAAAACATCTGACCTCGCCGTCAGTCATCGACATCACGTCGGTAAAATCATCTGACCTCGCCGTCTGTCCTAGACATCAAGTCAGTAAAGACATCTGACCTCGCCGTCAGTCATCAACATCACGTAAAAACATCTGACCTCGACGTCAGTCTTCGACATCCAGTAGGTAAAAACATCTAACCTCGCCGACAGTCATCAACATCACGTCAGTAAAATCATCTGACGTCGTCATCATTCATTGACATCAAGTCGGTAAAAACATCTGACCTCGACGTCAGTCATCGACATCAGGTCGGTAAAATCATCAGGCTTCGCCGTCAGTCCTCGACATCATGTCAGTAAAAACATATGACCTTGCCGTCAGTCAAAGACATCACATCGGTAAAATCATATGACCTAGCCGTCAGTCCTCGACATCAAATCAGTAAGAACGTCTGAACTCGCTGTCAGTCATCGACATCACGTGAAAGTATTTGACCTCGCCGCCAGTCATCGACATCCAGTCGGTAAAAACATCTAACCTCGCTGTCAGTCATCAACATCACGTTGGTAAAATCATTTTACCTCGTCGTCATTCCTCGACATCAAGTCGGTAAAATCATCTGACCTCGTTGTCAGTCATCGATATCACGTCGGTAAAATCATCCGACCACGCCTACAGTCCTCGACATCAAATCGGTACAAACATCTGGCCTCGCCGTTAGTCATCAACATCACGTCGAAAAAATCATCTGACCTCGCCGTCAGTCCTCGACATCATGTCGGTAAAAGCATCTAACCTAGTTGTCAGTCATCGACATCACGTGAAAGCAGCAGAACTCGCCGTCAGTCATCGACACTCAGTCGGTAAAAACATCTGACCTCGCCAACAGTCTTCAATTATCAAGTAAAATCATCTGACCTTACCGTCAGTCATCAATATCCAGTCGGTAAAAACATCTGACCTCGCCGTCAGTCCTCGACATAACGTCGGTAAAATCATCTGACCTTACCGTCAGTCCTCGATATCACATCGGTAAAATCATCTAACCTCACCGTCAGTCCTCGACATCACGTCGGTAAAATCATCCGACCACGCTGTTTGTCCTCGACATCAAGTCGGTAAAAACATCTGGCCTCGCCGTCAGTGTTCAATATCAATTAAAAACATCTGACCTCGCTGTCAGTCATCGACATCCAGCCGGTAAAAACATCTGACCTCGTCGTCATTCAGCAACATCACGTCGGTAAAAACATCTGACCCCGCCGTCAGTCATCAACATCACGTCAGTAAAATCATCTGACCTCGCCGTCAGTCCTTGACATCATGTCGGTAAAAACATCTGACCTCGTTGTCAGTCATCGACATCATGTGAAAGCAGCAGAACTCGCTGTCAGTCATCGACACTCATTCGGTAAAAACATCTGACCTCGCCAACAATCTTCAATTATCAAGTAAATCATCTGACCTCGCTGTCAGTCATCAATTTCCAGTCGGTAAAAACATCTGACCTCGCAGTCAGTCATTAGCATCACGTCGATAAAATCATCTGACCTCGCCGTCAGTCCTCGACATCAAGTCGGTAAAAACATTTGAACTCTCCATCAGTCTTTAATATCAAGTAAAAACATCTGACCTCGCCGTCAGTCATCGACATCCAGTCGATAAAAACATCTAGCCTCGCATTCAGTCTTCAATATCAATTAAAAACATCTGACCTCGCCGTCAGTCATCGACATCCAGCCGGTACAAACATCTGACCTCGCCGTCAGTCATCAACATCATGTGAAAGCATCTGACCTTGTTGTTAGTCATCGACACTTAGTCGGTAAAAACATCTGACCTCGCTGTCAGTCTTCAATTATAAAGTAAAATCATTTGACCTCACCGTCAGCCATCAACATCACGTCGGTAAAAGAATCTGACCTCGTTGTCAGTCATCGACATCAGGTCAGTAAAAACATCTGACCTCGCTATCAGTCATCTACATCACGTCGGTAAAATCATCTGACCTAGCCGTCAGTCCTCGACATCAAATCAGTAAGAACGTCTGAACTCGCCGTCAGTCATCGACATCACGTGAAAGTATTTGACCTCGCCGCCAGTCATCGACATCCAGTCGGTAAAAACATTTGACCTCGCCGTCAGTCATCAACATCACGTTGGTAAAATCATTTTACCTCGTCGTCATTCCTCGACATCAAGTCGGTAAAATCATCTGACCTCGCTGTCAGTCATCGATATCACGTCGGTAAAATCATCCGACCACGCCTACAGTCCTCGACATCAAATCGGTACAAACATCAGGCCTCGCCGTTAGTCATCAACATCACGTCGGAAAAATCATCTGACCTCGTCGTCAGTCCTCGACATCATGTCGGTAAAAACATCTAACCTAGTTGTCAGTCATCGACATCACGTGAAAGCAGCAGAACTCGCCGTCAGTCATCGACACTCAGTCGGTAAAAACATCTGAATTTTTCTATAACATAAATGCTCCATATAAGATGGAATGCTACGCATTTGACGATGAAATGCAAATATGATGCAAATATGATGATTTATGCAAGATGTAAATGGTTCAGGCTGCTGGAGAAAAGCGGTACACAGAAGAACCATTCCAGCAAAATAAATGCTGGAAAGGTGAAGCCAACTCCGCTGATACGGAACCACTTCAGCAAAATAAATGTTGAGGACAAAGCCAACTCCGCTGGGGATAACCGGATATCACAGAATTATTCCAGCAAAATAAATGTTGGAAAGGCGACCTGACTCCGCTGGGGGTAACCAAATGTGCTAAGAATGATCGGACTTCCCTAGGCATAGCTTACACGTGCCAATGACCGTTGGACTTTTGCTGGGGAAAACAGATGGAGTCTTCCTACATACCAATGAAGCTTGGATTTTGAAACTGATGCGCCAACACGGATGGGCCTCACAGTGATTGCCAATATGGATTGGGCTTTAGGAATGGCTCGCCAATGAGAATTGGGCTTCCTGAAAATTGCCAATAAGGATTGGGCTCTTGGGCTATCCATGATGGGTTAGGCACGACTGACGCTGGAAAACATCTTGTCTGAATTCACAGTTTCTGATTGAAACGTCAAGAGATAATACGAATTCCCGACATTCGTCTCACACTTGAAGATCGGCTCAACCTGCTCGAGTAGCTCTTATTAGCTCTGATGACACGAAGAGGAACGCTTCCTTCGCTTCTGATATGCCCCAACTTGTGGGATCTCTGTAGGGATATTCCTTAAGGGGAAATCTAAAAATCTGTACCCTGATGGTCTGACATGAACTACCCCAACACTCTGTACTTCGGAGAGATGCTTCGGATCAAATGCCCCTCGGACAAGAAACAACTTCAGCGCTTTTCTTAGAGTGGCCTGCCCCTGTCTGTGACGACTCTGCCCCTGATAGGCTGATTTGCGGGGAGATACACTAGTTGTCCTCGAGAGATTCATCAAATCTCGACTTGACTGCTTCAGAATAACTTACTTCGGATGGCTGACATCACCGGGGATTATAGCTTGCCCCAGTTCACGGAGTATTCGGGCATTCTACATTCTATCATGATCAGACTTTCCACTGTAGGAAACTTTCCTGCTGTCAAGCGCTTACTTGAAAGTAAAACAAGTTGTTATGCATAAAAGATATATTAATGCAACGCATATGACAGTTTTGACATCCAATCTGTTCACTGGAAAAAAGAAAAACAGTTTAGGGCATATAATGCACAAATCAATAATCAGAATATCAACATCAGTACCAACATGGTAAGAAGAACCCTTTTAGGAGTCAGCTTCAACGCGATCTTTACCGATGTATGCCTTCGAAACAAACCTGCTTCAATTAGGACTTTTGAAGGTTGTAACATGGTCAGGTTCACGGTATTGAAAGAAAGGATAAAGGCTCAAAATTTATTTTCACCCACCCGTTCACCTTGATGTTCTCCAATCCTACGTTTAGCTAATTCGACCTTAGCGCTCACTTCTCAGAAGTAGAAGGATAGGAGTGATAGTTCGAGAAACCATGAATTTTTGGAGTGACAACCACTCACTCTTCGTGTTTGACACTTGGGGTCACACAACTCGTATTTTGTTCGAGGATTTTTCTTTTGTGATCCTTTTCGTTTTTTCTTTCTATTTTTCCGCTTTCCCTAATTTTTGCCTGGACTGGCTCCTTTGAGCTTCTTTTGTTTTGAAATCCAGCGGGATGCCCTCTTTTTTGCCTAAGTCATTTGCTTTCAAGTTTTGACTTAGCGGGCTTTTGATTCTTTTCGCCTTTCGTTTTTTTTCTGAACAAGTCGTGTGACACTGGCTGTCTGACTCAGTGGGGAATAATGTGACTGTTTCACTCCTGATGCTTAACCACAACAGTTTCATAGGCACGACCTCTAGAGGTGTGATTGATCCTCGAACATACACTCCTTTCTGCGGTTTGGACGCTCGGTCAAATTAGCCAACACCTACCCTGCCCCGGGTTAAGATTGAGGGTTTTTTCATTTTCCGAAAGAAACTCCTACTACCAGGCTCAAATGGGTTAACAAGGGATTATCTTCCTTATATCACCGATGTTTAGGGATTTGAAACAATGCTTGTACATCATCAGCAGGTTTTATTTTCAAAAGCATACTATCAGAAGCTTGTGCATCTTTAAACTTCGTCATCCTCCCCAGATTCCGCTTAACCAAGCGTTGGATATCTGTAAAACATTATTAGTAAACATGAATGGACTGAATCAAAACATGCATACTCATTTCATTATCAATATCAATTGAAAACAATACAAGTTTTACGAATACAATTTGCGCTTTTAACAGAGAAGAAACTACAAATGTAAAGAAATGACATGATAAAACACAGATTGCCAGTTGCTGGGAACCGAGCTGTTCGAACTTGATTTGCTGCTGAGCCAGCCCTCTTCAGAATTACTCGTCGGAGTCATCCTGATACTCTTCCGAACATCTGTCATCAGTGAACTCTCCCATGACCTGAACTGATTCACCCACTTGGCTGGATAAAGGAAGGTCGACACCATCAGGCGTGACAGATATCCTGTTAGAATCTATCAAGGCTTGAATCTGGCTTCGAAGCACCTTACAGTCATCTGTTGAATTCCCCTGTGCCCCAACATGGTACTCACTGCGAGCGTTGGCATCAAAACCTGGAGGATAAGGCAGGATCATTGGATCGGTCTCCTTCGGCACTATCAGCCCCCTTTTGACCAAATCCGGCAACAATTGACTATACGACACCGGTAGCTGAGTAAACTGCCTTTCAGGTTTCCTTGGTCTTCGTCGGGCGTGCTGACGCGGCTGACGATGATACGACTGTTGATTCTGGCGGGTAACATATATCTGACATACAGACCCAACCGGTTGCTGACTCTGAGTACTCGAAGTGTCAGGATACTGAATCTGAGGTACGGGAGATTCTGAGACAACGTCACTGCCTTTCTCCCATTCTTCTTGAGAACTGACAATTGATTCATCTTCATAAACTGCAGTATGAGGAATGTCTTGAATCTTTCCGCTCTTGATTCCACTCTCAACATGTTCTCCTACTCTTATCAAGTCTGCAAAGCTTGCATTTCCACAACTTAACAATGTGTCGTAGTAACGGCCCTTCAAAGTGTCCATGAAAAGGTCAACCATTTCTCTATCCACAAGCGGTGGTTGAACATGAGTAGCCAATTCTCTCCATCTCTGCACATATCCTCTAAAGGATTCGTTATCCGCCCGAGATAACTCTTGCAAATGCACGCGACTAGGAGCCATATCCAGGTTGTAGTTGTATTGCTTCACGAAGGCATTGGCTAAGTCAGACCATGATTTGATACTGTCACTCTTCAACTGCAGGTACCAATCCAAAGATGCTCCGATCAAACTATCTTGGAAACAGTGAATCATAAGCTTGTCGTTGGTGACATGTGAAGTCATTCTTCTACAGAACATAACCAAATGTAGCTTCGGACAACTATCCCCTTTGTATTTCTCAAAATTTGGCATTTTGAACTTCGGAGGCAACACAAGGCCTGACACCAAACACATGCTCGCAGCATTCAGGTCAAGAGTATTCTTGTTTATCAAGGCAGCCACCTGATCTTCCAACAGCCGAAGTCTCCTCGTATCCTCAGCAGCCCTAGTGTTCTCAGCATTGACCCTTGGAGCGGCCCTCTGACGATCTGTCACAGGGAAAGTGAAACGCTGATAGTCTGTGTCACGGAGAGAAGATGCATCTCTGTCTCCGACAGGAATCCGCACATTTTGGGCTACATTGTTCACCAGAGTCCTCTGAATGTTTCCCTCTCCTCTAGTCATAGTTGTTATGGCTTCCATGACCTGTCTCAACTAGTTCTTCAACAGTTCAAATTCGGTCCTAGTAACAAACTGATTCTGCTCTGCTGAGTCCATGATCCTTCCAGAAATTAACTCAAGTTCAATGCGAATGCCGGGAAGTCAACTGCGAGTTGGACAAAAGATTGGTAAGCTCTCTGTTCCAGCTGAGTACGGACATGCAAGCATGAGATGCAC
This sequence comes from Lathyrus sativus, assembly GCA_963859935.3. Taxonomy (NCBI): domain Eukaryota; kingdom Viridiplantae; phylum Streptophyta; class Magnoliopsida; order Fabales; family Fabaceae; genus Lathyrus; species Lathyrus sativus. Next base: position 265,729 of record CAWUDS030001983.1, read on the forward strand.
ATGAAATGCAATGCAAAATGCAACAAACACGGGATCACATCCCCCACAAAGCTCTAAATACTGTTGCGCTGCTGACGGGAGAAGTTTGCTCTGACGAAAATACCAGATAGGCTGGAAGTCAAGTTTCCTGCAAAAACCCTCCCACTCACGGGTATGGACCTAAACTGACATAGGTTCGGCATCCTATGCGGTCATCAGCGTCACAGACTTTCAAGAGGGACGATACGATACCCAGAAGGTGTGGCATCATCATCTCTTGAAGCGGCCTCACTTAGCTGAATCCCAAATGATCGGTCCCCAGAGTCGACAACCCTCAAATCCAACAACATGTCGAGCCCAAAGGGTCAGGCAAGATGCCATCAAAGAGAATCTCGTCTGAGTGTGGATTTCATGGGGACTGGTGCGAGCAAAGCAAGCAGGTCCGTCACTAATCTCCACTCTAATGCTAGGTGCACTCAAGCCCAGGTCCGGCTTATCTCTCATCAGAGCTCCCCTCCCACAACAGCACAATAGCAACAATTAATAATAAGTGCGGGAAATGTAAATATAGCAGTAACGCACAAAAATAAACACCCGAAGACAAGCAAACAAGCGCTAGGATTGACTATCGTAGGGGATAGGAAACAGTCCCAGCATAGGGGATGGGAAAAGTCCCCAGCAGCTATAAAGTCCCCAGCAGAGTCGCCAGCTGTCGCTACTGCGAAAATCGGCGCCGGCTATGACAGAAGAGTCGCCACCTTTCGTTATTTATCCCTCAGAGCGGGAGAGGAAACGATCGGGAAAAACCTGACGAAAGGGTATAAGACAAGGTAATCGCAACCATTGTCTGGGTTCGGGAGTCGGTTACGCAAGGGAAAGGTATTAGCACCCCTCACGTCCATCTTACTCGATGGGATCCACGCTTGCTGGTTTGTCTACGGGTGAAAAACAATCTATCTACGGCTGCTAAAGCTAAACGGAAAGAAACTGACTCGATAGAGCATCGCGCTCCATGCCTACGTATTCCCTTGTGCAATGGGAAAGTCAGAGTCATCGTAGTTCGGGAAACCATGGGGAAAAGGGCTCGTCGAGATATCGCATCTCGTGCCTACATACTTCCACACGGCGTGAAAGATTAGAGCTTATGTAGTTTAGGCTAACTACGGCTAGACAGGGTGTTCTCGGTGACACAGGAGTGAGATAAAGGATTGACGATACTAGCGTGCACATTCTAGCAGTTAGGTGTTTGCTGCTCGCTCGACGGAGACTTAGGCGTTACCTGTTTGCGGTAGAACGGACGTAGTATGTTGGGTTTTGAAAGGTATGGGAACCTACGGGTTCTAGAACTACGGTCTGGTCTCGATTGCGCACGGGCAAGAGAAAGGGAAACATCAGTCGTCAGTGGGAAAGTCTCGATCGCACGGCAGCGAGACAACAGAGAAGTTAGCTGTTAGTGTGCTTGCTAGGATTTCGCATCCTATGCCTACATATTCTCGTCCGATACGAGAAATCAGAGCAGTTGTAGTTTAGCTAACTACAGCAAAACAGGGGGAAAAGGGAGAAAGGGACCTCGCTAGGATATCGCATCCTATGCCTACGTACTCTCGTCTGACACGAGAGATCAGAGCAAACATAGTTTGGCGGGAAAACGAATCTCAATTGCACAGGGGCAAGAGAAAGGGTCTCAATCGCCTGCACACGAGAGAAAAAAAGGTTTCGATCGCCAGGGGGCGAGAACAACGAGGAAACAGGCTTACGCCTAAACGGGAAGGACCTCAGGACACACACGCACAAACCTAATACGAAGGAGTGAATGCGTCATATGTCACCCAAAGGGTGTCATACTAGACATCCTAGACGATTGAGAAGTCCTCAACTGTCATTTCCTACGTATCTAACGATACAGCTCACAACACTCGACGGTTGCCTGAAGACTTGAATAAGAAAGATGTTGAACGAAGCGGATCCATTGGCTCCTGACATGCGCGCAAGCTCCATTCCAATCTTCTCTTCTCTGGATCCTTGATGATGACGCTCGAATCAAGACCAATGTAACGCTTAGACCGTCGTGGTTCGACTTACGCGAGAAATCGAACTCTCAGAGGTAGCGTATTGATGTCCGTGTCAAAGACAAGATAGAGAAATGATATCGGCAATCATTCTCCAATTGAATCGTGTCACACGGCCAGCCAAAAAATGAAATCGAAAATAAAATCGGATAGAAAAGAAAATAGGAGAGAAAAATAGGAGAAAAATCCACTAACAAATGACAATAAAAGTCTACTCCTAAAATTAACAATTAAATTCTACTAGAAAAATATTCTAAAGAAAATAAAATAAAATGCATATGAAAATAGCATAGAAAATTTCTATCTAAAATACTATAATATTCTATAAAGAAAAATAGAAAAAATCTATATTAAATCTATATTAAAAAAAATGCATGATATTCTAAATTATAATCCCTAAAAAATAATCTTCTAAAAGAAAATAGGAAAATAAGACTAAACTATTACAAGCATTCATCCAATACAAAGAGAAAAAATAAATCCAAAGGGGAGGGGGTACAATCTGCAAAGCTGGGTGTATGCAGTAAAAAACCTACTCTGGGCTTTAAGCCCACAATACATTAAATCCAGAAAATAAAAGAGAGTAAAAATGGGGGGTGCGCTGGGATATAGGGTATGGTCCAGAAAAATTATTGTTGGGCCCAGCCCAACAACAACAAAAAAACAATCCAGAGGGGGTGAATGCTTGGAAACGGGGTATGGACCCAAAAATTGATTGGGCTCGGCCCAACATCCCAAACCCAGCCACAGGAACCTTTCCTCTCTTCTCCCAACCCTAATTCTGAAGCTGAAACCCTAGCCTTCCTCTCCCTTCTCTCCGCCGTCATCTGATTCCGTCTCAAACTTGCTACCTCCGATCAAAGCAAAACCTCACCAAAAAATACTCCCTTCTTCCGCTCCTTCAATCTTTCCTCAGAACCTTCGGCATCTTCCTCCAAGCGTCTACGCCGTGTAACCGTGAGATTCGAAGTTCAATCGCGGTGAAGATTGAAGATTTGGTGGCAACTGAAGAACTCATGACGAGATCTTGAGAGACATGGAGTTGATTGCTAAGGAAATATGGTGAAGTTTCTGGAGTTTGATGAACAAGCATATATTTCCTTGATGAAGTCTTGAAGGATCTGGACAAAGATCGGTGGAGCTTGGTTACTGAAGATCTTGTGAGGATGAATGTTGATGAAGATCCAGATCTGGATCGTTGACGAACAGAGGAAGAGTTTCTTTGAATTTGTGGAGGATTTCTGCATCGTTCTTGGAGGTAAGCGATGAACAAGCTTGATGGCGCTTCTGATGAACACGTTGACGCATGATGAACATTCACGAGTCTGGGCAACAGATGAAGATCGAATGAAGGTGATGAACTTCGAACGAAGAACGCAATGAGGCTTCTAGAAACGGATGAAGATCATGACAGTTGTTCATGATTTAAGGTTGATGCATATCCAGATGGCGATTGATGAACTGGAGAACGATGAACACGCTTGATGTTCTTGATCTGGATGTGGCGAAAACGTTGAATCTGGGATGAGGTTCTTGAGTGTTTCTGGGATTTCTGAGGAAGATGAAGATCGCTGGTGAAGATCTTCATAGATCTAGAAAACTCATGAAGAACATCATGACGTTCTTGAAGATCTATGGAAGTTGATCGGAGAATGACGAATGCAAGATGAAGATGAGGAAGATCTGATGAGTTTTCCGGTGTAAAATGCAATTTCCGGTGACCGTTGTGGCGGCTCCGGTGATGGTTGGTAGTCCTCTGGCGCATGCATGCCGGCCGGTGAAGGGAAGACGGTCAAGCCAAGGAGAGACACGTGTGGCTAGGAGGGAGTGAGAGAGAGAGAGAGAAGTGTGCAGAGAGGTGGCAAGTGCTGGTGATATGGAGGGGTGAGTTGGCGAGTGATGAATGAGGTGGTGGTGATTCTGAGTGTATGCGTGGAAGGCTTTATACATGACAAGTGGCATTAGACTGGGATTTGGGCCCCCAAAACGCCACCTGGCCCACAGAATTTGAATTAAAGGGATTAAACAATGATTAATGGACAATTAAAGCTGAACCCCAATTAAACTCCACTAAATTCAGACTTAGACTCTAATTAAAAGCTGACTCAAATTAAAACAAAATAATGGAAACCAAAGCAATTAATTCTGCTAATTAATTTCTAATTAATCCTATTAACAAAAATGATTAATATCTAAAAAGAAAAGATTAATATCCTAAAAAAAATGATTAAAATCAAATTAATCTATATGAATTAATTCTAAAAAGAAATTAACCTCTAATAAACCCTATTAAAAAACAGAAAAAACAGTTATCCTATTAAAAAACCAATTAAAAATCTACTTAATGAAAGAATATCTATTTAACTAATTAAAAGAATTATCTATTTAAAATTCTAGAAAAACTATTAAAACCCATATGAAAATATTTAAAAAACCTATTTAATATATAGAAAAACTCAAATAAATCTATTAAAATCTATTAAAATCTATTTAAAAATCTAGAAAATAAAAGGGAAAATTCTAAAAATGCAAGGAAGCCAATTAAATCGATTTGAAAACAAATGCGCAACTATAGCGAAATAAGCAGTAAAAACCGGACACCGAAATGTCCTCAAAAACAACAGTGAGAGCTGAAAACACCGAGACGGGCACAAATTCTCAAAACAACTTATTCGAACTGGCCTGAAATGCCTGAAGCGCCAGGGGAGGTTGTAATCCCGATAAAGTCAATCTGACTGCAAAAATGCAATGAATGCCGTATGTAAAATGGAGAATGCAAAATGAGTCGAAACATAAGCCAAATACAATAATTGGTTGGTCAAATTTTAGGGTGCAACACACTAAAAGGATGATAGACCCATCACCAAAAGGATGAAAGAGCGAAACACACACACACACACACACAATCCTGACACCCAAAGGATGTAAGGCCTATCACCAAAAGGATGATAGAGAACACTCGCACAATCTAGAACCAAATGGATGAAAGACTTCTCAACAAAAGGATGATAGAGCGACACACACACAATATCCCTACACCAAAAGGATGCAGGGCCTATCACCAGAAGGATGATAGAGAAAACTTCTACAATCTTGCACCAAAAGGATGATAGAGTGACAAAAACACACAATTCTTACACCAAAAGGTTGTAGGGCCTATACCTAAAAGGATGATAGAGAACACTCGCACAATCTGGCATGAAATGGATGACAGACATATCACCAAAATGATGATAGAGCGACATACACACACAATCCCGACACCAAAAGGATGTAGGGTCTATCACCAAAAGGATGATAGAGAACACTCGCACAATCTGGCACCAAATGGATGAAAGACATATCAACAAAAGGATGATAGAGCGACACATGCACAATATCCCAATAACAAAAGGATGCAGGGCCTATCAACAAAAGGATGATAGAGATCACTCGAACAATCTGGCACCAAAAGGATGACAGACGTAGCAACAAAAGGATGATAGAGTGAAACACACACAACGCTGACACCAAAAGAATCTAGGGCCTATCACCAAAAGGATGATAGAGAACACTCGCACAATCTGGCACCAAATGGATGACAGCCATATCACCAAACGGATGAGAGAGCGACATACCCATAGAATCCCGACACCAAAAGGATGTATGGTCTATCACCAAAAGGATGATAGAGAACACTCGCACAATCTAGCACTAAAAGGATGATACACCCATACACATACATACAATCATAACAAAAGGATATTAGAGCGACACGCGAACAATATCCCTAAACCAAAAGGATGCAGGGCCTATGACCAAAGGATGATAGAGAACACTCGCACAATCTGGCTCCAAAAGGATGACAGACCCATCACCAAAAGGATGATAGAGCGAAACTCACACACACACACACAATCCTGACACTCAAAGGATGCAGGGCCTATCACTAGAAGGATGATAGAGAACACTTCTACAATCTGGAACCAAAAGGATGACAGACGTAGCACCAAAAGGATGATAGAGCGAAACACACGCACACACACATAACCCTGACACCCAAAGGTTGTAGGGCCTATAACTAAAAAGATGATAGAGAAGACTCGCACAATCTGGCACCAAATGGATGAAAGACTTATCAACAAAAGGATGATAGAGCGACACACGCACAATATCCCTACACCAAAAGGATGCAGGGCCTATCACTAAAAGGATGATAGAGAACACTCGCACAATATGGCACCAAAATGATGACAGACGTAGCACCAAAAGGATGATAGAGTGACACACGCGCATAATCTTGACACCAAAAGGATGTAGGGTCTATCACCAAAAGGATGATAGAGAACACTCACACAATCTCGCAGCAAATGGATAACAGATATATCACCAAAAGGATGATTGAGCGACATACGCACACAATCACGACACCAAAAGGATGTAGGGTCTCTCACCAAAAGGATGATAGAGAACACTCCCACAATCTGGTACCAAAAGGATGACAGACCCGTCACCAAAAGGATGATAGAGAGAAACACACACACACACAATCCTGACACCAAAAGTATGTAGGGACTATCACCAAAAGGATTATAGAGAACACTCGTACAATCTGGCACAAAATGGATGAAACACTTATCAACAAAAGGATGATAGAGAGACACACACACAATATCCCTACACCAAAAGGATGCAGTGCCTATCAACAAAAGGATGATAGAGAACCCTCGCACAATCTGCCACCAAATGGATGAGAGACATATCACCAAAAGGATGATAGAGCCACATATGCACAATAACCCTACACCAAAAGGATGCAGGGCCTATCACCAGAAGGATGATAGAGAACACTTCTACAATCTGGCACCAAAAGGACGACAGACGTAGCACCAAAAGGATGATAGAGGGAAACACACACACACACACACACAATCCTGACACCCAAAGGATGTAGGGCCTATCACTAAAAGGATGATAGAGAACACTCGCACAATCTGGCACCAAATGGATGAAAGACTTATCAACAAAAGGATGATAGAGAGACACACGCACAATATCCCTACTCCAAAAGGATGCAGGGCCTATCACTAAAAGGATGATAGAGAACACTTCTACAATCTGGCACAAAAAGGATGATAGAGTGACAAAAGCACACAATTCTGAAAGCAAAAGGTTGTACGGCCTATCACCAAAATGATGATAGAGAACCCTCGCACAATCTGGCACCAAATGGATGACAGATCCATCACCAAAAGGATGATAGAGAGAAACACACACACACACACACACACACACATTCCTGACACCAAAAATATGTAGGGCCTATCACCAAAAGGATGAAAGAGAACACTCATACAATCAGGTACTAAATGGCTGAAAGACTTATCAACAAAAGGATGATTGAGCGACACACGTACAATATCCCTACACCAAAAGGATGCAGGGCCTATGACCAAAGGATGATAGAGAACACCCGCACAATCTGGCACCAAAAGGATGACAGACCCATCACCAAAAGGATGATAGAGCGAAACACAAACACACACAATCCTGACACCCAAAGGATGTAGGGCCTATAACCAAAAGGATGATAGAGAAGACTCGAACAATCTGGCACTAAATGGATAAAAGACTTATCAACAAAAGGATGAATGAGCGACACACGCATAATATCCCTACACCAAAAGGATGCAGGGCCTATCACCAAAAGGATGATAGAGAGCACTCGCACAATCTGGAACCAAAAGGATGACAAATGTAGCACCAAAAGGATGATAGAGTGACACACGCACACAACCCTGACACCAAAAGGAAGTAGGGCCTATCACCAAAAGGATGATAGAGAACCCTCGCTCAATCTGGCACCAAATGGATGAGAGACATATCACCAAAAGGATGATAGAGCGACATATGCACAATAACCCTACACCAAAAAGATGCAGGGCCTATCACCAGAAGGATGATAGAGAACACTTCTACAATCTGGCACCAAAAGGATGACAGACGTAGCACCAAAAGGATGATAGAGGGACACACACACACACACACACAATCCTGACACCCAAAGGATGTAGGGCCTATCCCTAAAAGGATGATAGAGAACACTCGCACAATCTGACACCAAATGGATGAAAGACTTGTAAAGAAAAGGATGATAGAGCGACACACACACAATACCCCTACACCAAAAGGATGCAGGGCCTATCACTAAAAGGATGATAGAGAACACTCGCAAAATCTGGAACCAAAAGGATGACAGACGTAGCATCAAAAGGATGATAGAGTGACACACGCGCACAATCCTGACACTAAAAGGATGTAGGGCCCATCACCAAAAGGATGATAGAGAACACTCGCACAATCTCGCATCAAATGGATGACAGACATATCACAAAAGGATGATAGAGCGACATATGCACACAATCAATACACCAAAATGATGTAGGGTCTCTCACCAAAAGAATGATAGAGAACACTCCCATAATCTGGTACTAAAAGGATGACAAACGCATCACCAAAAGGATGATAGAGAGAAACACACACACACACACACACACAATCCTGACACCAAAAGTATGTATGGACTATCACCAAAAGGATTATAGAGAACACTTGTACAATCTGGCACTAAATGGATGAAAGACTTATCAACAAAAGGATGATTGAGCGACACACGCATAATATCCCTACACCAAAAGGATGCAGGGCCCATCACCAAAAGGACGATAGAGCGAAACACACACACACACACAATCCTGACACCCAAGGGATGTAGGGCCTATCACCAAAAGGATCATAGAGAACACTCACACAATCTCACACCAAATGGATGACAGACATGTCACCAAAAGGATGATAGAGTGTCATACGCACACAATCACGTCACCAAAAGGATGTAGGGTCTCTCACAATCACGACACCAAAAGGATGATAGAGAACACTCCCACAATCTGGTACCAAAAGGATGACAGACCCATCACCAAAAGGATGATAGAGAGAGAGAGAGACACACACACACACACACACACACACACAATCCTGACACCCAAAGGATGTAGGGCCTATCACTAAAAGGATGATAGAGAACACTCACACAATCTGGCAACAAATGGATGAAAGACTTATCAACAAAAGGATGATAGAGCGACACACGCACAATATCCCTACACCAAAAGGATGCAGGGCCTATCACTAAAAGGATGATAGAGAACACTCGCACAATCTGGCACCAAAAGGATGACAGACGTAGCACCAAAATGATGATAGAGTGACACACGCGCACAATCCTAACACCAAAAGGATGTAGGACCTATCACCAAAAGGATGATAGAGAACACTCACACAATCTCGCACCTAACAGATGACAGACATATCACCAAAAGGATGATAGAGCGACATACGCACACAATCACAACACCAAAAGGATGTAGGGTCTCTCACCAAAAGAATGATAGAGAACACTCTCATAATCTGGTACCAAAAGGATGACAGACCCATAACTAAAAGGATGATAGAGAGAAACACACACACACACACACAATCCTGACACCAAGAGTATGTAGGGACTATCACCAAAAGGATTATAGAGAACACTCGTACAATCTGGCATTAAATGGATGAAATACTTTTTAACAAAAGGATGATAGAGCGACACACACACAATATCCCTACACCAAAAGGATGCAGGGCCTATGACCAAAGGATGATAGAGAACACTCGCACAATCTGGCACCAAAAGGATGACAGACCAATTACCAAAAGGATGATAGAGCGAAACACAGACACACACAATCCTGACACCCAAAGGATGTAGGGCCTATCACAAAAAGGATGATAGAGAAGACTCGAACAATCTGGCACCAAATGGATGAAAGACTTATCAACAAAAGGATGAATGAGCGACACACGCATAATATCCCTACACCAAAAGGATGCAGGGCCTATCACTAAAAGGATGATAGAGAGCACT